>JAECUM010020085.1:0-64425 GCA_016617855.1 Megalonaias nervosa
TCACACATTGAGCAGAACGACCGCCAAGTATCCGATACGACGCGTAGAAGTGAAAACTTTCACCATTGTTGCTGGACTCCGATCCAATATCGAAGATCATCTGTTCCAAGGTCAGTTACCCAAACGTTTAATCGTTGGCATCGTCAACTATGCAGCCCTCAACGGAGCACACGATCAAAATCCTTTCCAGTTTAAGCACTACAGAGTGTCCAAGATCGAAGGCAGTCGCGATGGCAAGACCTTGTGTACCAGACCCTTCGAACCTAACTTTGCCCAGAAGAATTACTTGAGATCGTACTTGTCCCTGTACGAAGCGACCGGACAACTAGGAACCAAAACTAGCACGGCATTTCGTACGAAGATTATGTAGGATGTTACACTTTGTGGGTCTTTGATTTCACTACAGACCAAGGCAGCGACAAGGGACATTTCCACCCTTTAAAATCCGGTCAACTGCGTGTGGAACTTCAGTCTGCAGAAGCTCTCGCCGAGACGGTGAACGCCATCCTGTACGCCGAGTTCGATAATACCATAGAAATCAACAGTTTGAGAGAAGTCATTCTAGACTATTACAAACTACGGAAGTCTCTTACCCCTCTTTGAACAGTAGAGAATCTTTGGAAATGGAATGGGAGGATACCGTGAAAGCAGAACCCCAAGACAAAGACGAAGAGGACACAGTGGTCATGTCCAGATGGCCAGAACAAGAACAACATTTAGTGTCCTGTTTTGCCAAACACATGTCGGATAAAATTACGGAATTGACCAAGAAAGATTGCTATGGATGTCAAAACGATCATCCCAGTCAAATTCAACACGATAAATGTCTGATGATGAGCCAAGAAGAAAAATTGGACGAATATCTGGACGATGCTTGGAGTCTCATCTCGGAAGAAGCAGTGTTGCATGAGTGGTATAAAGGCTTGCGTGATCAATCCTGCCCTCCAGTGACTACTCTGGAGATCTATCGCATCGAAGCTCTCTTAGCCCAAAATGCGGGGAAGAAGCAAAGAAACGGTTACTTGTCAGAGATTTTCAAACAAAAAGTCAGAACTGAATTGATGACTTATCATTACCTTTGAAAAAAACAACAAGAAAAATGGATACCTGGGAACTTTATTACCTTTTAAACAACAGTTCGTACACTGCTTCTTGGAATCCTGTCGTGTGCGCTAAAGATGAACTACCTCATCGCAAACCTCAAGACCATCAAGCTTATGTCATCAACACGGACGACAGTCATCTCCAAGGAATCCACTGGGTAGCCGTCTACTTCCCTAAAGAGGATTGTGTGGAGTATTTTGATTCGTATGGATTACCCCCTTTGGAAGACGACATCATCGACTTTATGAGAAGAAATGCCCAGATGAAACGATTCAATAATGTGAAATTACAAGGCACAGATTCCATGGTGTGTGGACAATAATGTGTGTATTTTCTTCATCAACGCAGTCTTGGATATCCTTTAGAACATTTAGTGACTTATTTTGATCGTAACTCTTCTAGAAACGATGAGAAAGTAGATCGATGGTTTTGTGACCGTTATGGCTATCTTTTGTCTTTAGTTAGGAAACGTAGTGTACATCAATGGCCTCATGACTTCCATCAGTGGAAGTCTCAAATGATTTCACAACGCTGTCAACCTTGTCAAAAAATGTTTGTTATTGTTAATTGTTAGTGGTTAGTTGTTTGTTGAATAAAAAATGTTGTGTTTTGAAAAAATGTGTCTGTCGTTTGTTTTCAAAAAAACCCACCGTAACATATGCTCTTTGACTTCTGTCTATCCCTCACCATGACATCAGCTATCACAGCATTCCGACCCAACAAAAAAAAACAGTAGGGATGTTTTCTATCGCGTCCGCGTTTGAACCATATAAAGCGGGGTAGTCTCCAGTCTGACCATCCATGGTTGACTCGTCCACCTATGAACTTGCCTTCCAGACTAGCCAAGCTGAACGAAGCTTACGTGAATTTACATCGTGTCAGGAAAAACCTGATACCAAAGCCTGAAGAGATAGAGAATGTCAGGATGTTAACAATAGCCCAAGACCTGGTAGAAGAGGTCTTCAGAGAGGAAATCAAGAAAGAACAAGAAGAGGGGACAGAGAAGTACAGACTTCAGAAGCAGAAGAGAGAACAGCAACAATAACAACAGCACAGCAGCAACAGCAGCAGGAACCAGACAGAGGTTTTGTCGACTGCCGTGTGGACACCAAGGTGTTCTCCTTCTTTTTCCGCAGAAGCAGACCGTATCCTGTAGGAAAGCCTGCCGCCAGACGGGGACGCAATCTTAGTAAAAGATTGCCATCACTCCCCGTCAACAAAAACAGCCCTTTTCAGGGCTACCCCAATACTCTAGAAAAGACATACTAATTGCCAAAAAAATTTGTTTGTTTATGTTAACAAATAGAAGTGTGTCTATAAGTTCTTCGTTTCTTTTGTCAGTAAAAATCCACACTTCGTTTCTCTGTCTTGTCCAATAGTGTACGTCTGTGTTTGTAAGTAAAATAAGTTAATGTGAGTATTTCTTCTAGGTTCGCGCGTTCAATGTAATAGTAATAGTGGTATTGTAAGTTTTTGGTGCCAGGGGATGTTTTCCTTCACGTCCGTGCTCCGGGGATATAAAGCGCAGCGATCGTCAGTCTGGCTACCCATTGTTGACGTATCAACACTGAAGATGAGTAACAGAATTGCAAAGTTACTGGGACTCCAAATGCACCTGGAATATGCCAGGCGCATTTTAGATGAGCTGGCTATGGAGGATATAGCCGAAGAAGCCAGGATAGAGGAGGAGAAAGAGGAGAAAAAGAAAGAAGTGAAGAAGGAAAAGAAGCGAGGGATCCTGCCTCACCTCATACTGAGACCTGTGTGTGAGGTCATGCCTGAGGTGAGGACACCTCCACGAACAGTATCAGCTGGACAACCAGCACCACAGCCACTACCAGCACCACAACTTCATCATCCACGGGTGTGGTATAGGAGAAGGAGGGAAACCTTCACTATCCCAGAGACGGAAGATTGGGATAGTGAAGCAACTCAAGCCTCCTCTGCACTCCTAAGAACAACACTGAACTGGGAACAAGATTGGACTAGGAGATGCGTGTGTGGTGCCCGACCTGGGAGGTGTCAGCACTAACCAGGTGCAATTGGAGTTAAATCAAAACAACAAAACAGCCTTCTCAGGGCTAACCAGATCTCTAGGAAAGAGACACTATTCAAGCTGCCAATTTGTGTGAATGTAGAGTAGTGTGACTATAAACACTCACTCTTTTACTGATGTGTTTCTGTGTGTGTGTGCGTTTGCGTATGTTTGTGTGGATAGTTGTTGTTGTTGTTGTTGTTGTTGTTGTTGTTGTGGGGCTTAACGCCATTTTTCAGCACACGATAGGCTATACATGGCGGCCAGTATTAATGGTGGAGGAAGAAACCGGGAAATCCGCGGAAAGAACCACCGACCCACGAGAAGCTACTGGCAAGCTCTCTCACATATCCACATTTACCGAATCTTAGACTCAAACCCACGCAGACAGAGGTGAGATGGCAGTGATCCGTAACGGAGAGCGCTTTAGACCACTCGGCCACTGTGGATAGTAGATATGGTGTGGGTTTTTTCTTCTCTTCCCGTCAGTGTGGATAGTAGATATGATGTGTTTTATGCATATGCGTTCGCGTTCGTTTGTGTGGATAGCATATAGGGCGTGTTTTTCCTTCTCTTCCCTTCTGTGTGGATAGTATAGTATGTGTGCCGCGTTTGAACCATATAAAGCGGGGTAGTCTCTAGTCAGACCATCCATGGTTACATTATAAGTCTCCCCACTCGGCAAGCCTCGTGGTGAGACAAATAATGTAACCCCTTGACTGGGATTTCCTTGTCTCGGTCCAAACCCCGACATAGATTCTATATGTCTCTACCTAGGTAGCCGCACGTATTCAGGTCAGCCAATTGCAACATTGTTGCCAGCATCGTGACGTCACCCCACCTGTTCCATTCCTATTGTCTCTATATAGTCCCAACCTTTTGTACCTATATAGTCCCAACCTTCTGTCCCTATAAATTTTGTCCCCATAGTACAACCCCCCAAATTTAACATTAAGTCCTATGTGTCCCTATAGTATCCCACTATACTACTTACCTCGGAAGAGATTTGGTACCAGCTTGTAGACAATGTCTTGCAGAGTGTGATCCAGTCTACAAAGTGAGAGATAAAAATGGCATTAACACAGTCTGTAGCGTATGCATACAGCACTCCCTCATTATGATGATGTCCATGGGAGTCAAAGAGTAGACCGTCTTATAATGAAATGGGATTCATAACCAAGGTCAAGTTATAAATGGTATCGTCTTATAATGAAGGGCCGTATAACGAGAGAGCGCTTTAATGTTATCGTATTTGTAACTAATTGTCTCCGTACAAGAAAACAAGCTGCAATCACTGAATAAGCTGACAACAGATTTTAAATGAATTACATTAAAAGTCGGAATAACATTAACAAATTATATCAATAAATCCACAGTATTATTTCATTAAAAAATAAGACTGGAATTTCATGTTTTAAATGCTCATTTTACAAATACCTCATTACATGTACGATTCTAATCAAAACCATAAGTAATTAGGTCTAGTCACTCTAAGTGATGTCTAATGTATGCAGTTGATGTCACCAATAAACGTTCCAAT
Organism: Megalonaias nervosa; assembly: GCA_016617855.1. Lineage (NCBI taxonomy): Eukaryota > Metazoa > Mollusca > Bivalvia > Unionida > Unionidae > Megalonaias > Megalonaias nervosa. The sequence continues at coordinate 4,680 of JAECUM010020085.1, forward strand.
TCTTATGCATTATCTATAGGAACAATATTCGAGTGGATTTATTCACTATGAAGAATTTTAAGGAAATGTCACACGCAATGTTTCATTATCTAGGACTGAAAAGTATCTCAACTGTAAACAAAATTCCACAGATCCAATATTTCTATTGCTATTTAATATTCGAATCTTTAAACAAACATACTTAACAAATCTGATATGGAAACTAAGCCTGGTATATGACATAATTAAAAAAATATATAAAAAAACGAAAACCGGTGATGGTTTCCAATTTCATGTCAAAATTTACTTCTAAAATGCAATGAAAGTTGTTATTGTTCTTTTGGATTCAACGTCATTTCTCAGCGCAAGATCAGCTATACATCGTGGCTAGTATAAACAGTAGAGGAAGAACCCGGGAAACACCCAATAAGAACCACCGACTCACGGAAAGCTACTGGCAAGCTTTCTCATATATCCACACTGGCCGAGCCCGAGATTCGATCCCACGCGGACAGGTGAGATGGCAGTGATAAAGGCTCAAAGAAAGTCAAAAGTATCGTTACTAAGTCGACCAAGAGTGATAAATGTCTACAGCAGTTATTGCATGCATATATTATCAAAATTATTTAGATGAAAATAATTACCGATTGAGATTAAAATTATTATCCAAACATGTATTTTAAAACTCGACCTCCCTGAAATAGTATAAATCAGTGTAAAGGATAAACAATGCCGAAAATCAGATAAAACTGTATAATGTTTAAAAATCATTTCCGGTCTCGTTGGTAAAATAACTTTGTCCATATACTCGTTAGGTATGTAATTGTTGATGATTCCAACATAAAAATGTTGGATGGAGGGAAAACTAATTTAATTTCCATCAGTCTTGAGGATCATTGGCATATCTGTTGCGGACGCATTCCTACGCATGCGTGCACATATTTCGGACGGGGATTTCAAGTGCGTGCGTGAATGGTGGCGAAAATATGGCAGTTATCTAAAAAAAATTGGAAAATGATTAATGGGAGATTCAAATATCAAGTCAGAGAAGAAGTCTCAACGTGTATATAAAGTGCGTGACAACCCTAAATATTTGAAAGCTTATTTTGGGTTTAATTATATCTATACATTTCAACCGTGTATTTTACAGTTTTTAAATTTGAAGTATAAAACAATTGTTCTTTATTATCTTGATTTGTATTTACTGTCATATCCATACCGAAGGAACCATCAATAACAGGCAGTAAATGTCAATAACAGGGATTTCTCAATCTAACTGAAGTAACATTGAGCGTTTTGTATGTGAACTGGTGCGATAGCTCATTACGGCATCAAAATCCCATGCATATCCTCAAAGGCTAATCTTGAATGGCAACCAATCACGTCTTGTCTTTGTGCTGTTAAATCTACCAGGTAACACCTATAACAGTTCAATGAAATTATTTGTTTTTGTACTAAAGAAATATTAAGCAAAGTTTGTATCAACACCTTACAAATTACGAAAAAAAAAATTAAACAGAAGTATCTATGGAACGACTTAAAAAATCACTACTGTTGAAATTTAAATTTTTTTTAAAAAGAAAACAAAACTGAATTTTGTGGGCAGTGAGGAGACCGCAAACGGATTATTGGTAATAATTGCAAAACCAGTAAGCAGGATAAATTCGTACCTGATATTCTGAAGCGGTCGCGTCTTGTGTACGAGAACTTCGCAGATGGGGCAATATTTGCTGGCCTCCAGATATCTTACAATACACGTCTTGCAAACTGAAGAAAAGAAATTGTCTTAAAATTAGACAGATAGATATAGACAGAAAGACAGACACACAGACAGACAGATGGATAGATAGATAAATAGACAGATATACAGATAGACAAAATGACCCAAAGATGACAGTCATCTTAAGAAAATTCGACTACATCTGAAGACAATGTCAAACATTACATATATTTAAAGATATATAACATTTCAAAAGGAAAACAGAAGAAACATATATGTGTATAATAAAGTAAATAAGCAATTAGAGGGAGGAGGGAGAGAGGGAGAGGGCGTAAAGAGATTGGACTGGTTACAGTCACTCTTGTACATTTATTTTGCCTAGTATACAGAATATAGTTGTAAGTATTAAAAATATATTGTTTCGTGGATATATTTCTAAACATCTGGGAATAGTACAAAATTTATTTCTTTGCTTGGAGTACGTTCCAAGACACATCGAAAGAGGTGTGATCTTTGGGTAATAGAAACAACGGTGTTCAGCATTTTCATTACGATAACCACATACACACACGAGAAAGTCAGCTAAATTAGGTATGGAAAGATCGGATTTGATTGGACTTCGTGCGTGTTTAAGTTTAGTACGCATGATATTAAGGTCACATTTGCCAAAAGCATGATACGATGCTGATCATTTAGTTAAATTAGATAAATGTATTTTTTTTTTATAAAACACCCCCCGCCCAAAGATGAGGAGAATTTCGGATATCGTCAGGAGATAGTTTCAAAGACGAATCTTAAATGGGAAAAAAGACGTCTGAAAAATCTTAAGACTGGTTGGGATTGGTGTTATACTTTGAGATTTACGTGGACGGCAAGGCGATGCCTCGTATCATCTTTGTAGAAGAATATCGCTTCTGTCAGATACCCGATTATTTATATCAAATGTAACAGGCATAATCTCTTCTTCCTTCCTTTTGCAAGAGTTTTCCGACCAGTTTCCACAAAACGAGACCCTAAACGGTTTCTGCAGCTTTCATCGGAATGTTTCTACTCTTTCTTGCTGCTTAAAGTCTGGAATTTTTTTCTAAGCTTGAGAATCTTCAGTAGAACAATAATCCTGACTTTAATTGGATGAATACTGTACACAGATAGCAATTATCCCTGATTTAACTGAATGAATACTGTACAGATAGCAATTATCCCTGACTTCAACTTGATGAATACTGTACAGACAGCAATTATCCCTGACTTTAACTGGATCAATACTGTACAAAGATTAGCTAGAGTAACAGATTTTAGTCAAGTTCGACACAGAAACTTAGTTACAAATATTCTGAATAACCAATCTAATATGATCAGTTCATTTAGCATCAGATGATAATGTTAGTCCAAAGTGTCCATGATTTTTAACAAGAGGCATATTATTAAATGGGAACTTCAGAAAAGTCAGTCTGCGGGCTTGTAACTAATAAAATGTCTGTTTTCTAATTATTAAAAGAAACAAGCAAGTCACTTCCCGGTGCATTATGGTTTCTAACATCAATGCTTATAATCCTTTGTACTTGTAAATGCTCTGTCGAAACATCAAGACAGGGGTTATTAGTAGAAATATATAAATTTTCATACCGTAAATGCGAAACTATTTGCACAGAATTATCGGCGTTTGTGTTGTTTTTTTAAAATCCCAATTTTATATATATATATATATATATATATATATATATATATATATATATATATATATATATATATATATATATATATATATATATGTATAGAGAGAGAGAGAGAGACAGACAGACAGACAGACAGACAGAGACAGACAGACAGCTAATATTAATTCATGTATTTTTTCATCGTACGATGCATATGGCGATACTTTAATTTTCAAATACTTTAAAGTCCTTTCAGTATATCATTCATATCATCAATTGGCTACAATGCCATCTGCTTTAAAAGCATATCCGATTTTCTTAGAAGAGGGAAATTTAATTCAAATTACAATATAATATTTAAGTGTAAATATGTTTGCGAATTTAAAAGCAATGTATTATTTTCTTTCCGTTGTTTTGTTGAAACAACCAAATAATATTATTAGCAAGTAAAGATATATATAAGGAAACGAACTGGTATATCATTTACAAGGAATACACATTGAAAGGCCATTTTTTATCATTACGTTAAACAGCTCGTGGATGTTAGTTATTCAATCAGTAGTTATTTCCAGCTTTGCAATACAAATACTGGGGGATGCATATCAATTAACATTTTCTAAACAAAACACATTTTTAAAAGATCGATTAAAAACTGAACTGCATCAACAGACCGATGCAATAACGTACGTTTACTTACACGAGTGAAGACATTCCACTATGGTTGTGGCGTCGATGAGATATCCCCCGCAAAGAGCACAAAGCAGGTGGGGATTTAGTTCCGTAATGCGCAGGCGCGCGGGTTGCATGGCGCCAATTACTGGAAATAGAAAAATAAAATGGTTGTGAAAGTACAATAAAATAAATGGTCAGTTTCATGAAAATTCTGTGAATGTGACCCCCAAAATATAAAAAAAAAAAAAAATACAGACATCGTCTTCGAAGAAAACTTCTGGAACAGCTAGGCTTAAGTATATCTAAATAAAATATAGAATATCTATGTATCGGCTTAAGTATATGTAAATAAAATATAGCTCGTTCTTTAATCCTACAGCACTGGTATCTTGTGTAAGATACATGGCCCTTTGGAAGGATATGGTAGATTGAAGAAGAAAATTCTTGGTGAAAATATGTACAGTGTTGATAAAAAAAAGGCGGCTTTATTTTTTTGTCTCTGCAAGTAATCCTGATCCATAAATTATGAACAAACTCGTATTTAATTATAACTGTAAGTTTTTAATTAGATAGCAATAAACAGATGTATTTAAATATCAATGTAGGGCTAATTAGGTAGCAATCAATAGATGTATTTAAATATCAATGTAGGGCTAATTAGGTATAAATAAATATGTGTATTAAAATATCAATGAAGGTTAATTAGATAACAATAAATATATGTATTTAAATATCGGTGTAGGGTTAATTATGTAGCAGTACACAGATGTGTTTAAATATCAATGTAGGGTTAATTAGGTAACAATAAATATATGTACTTAAATACCGATGTAGGGTTAATTATGTAGTAATAAATTGATGTGTTTAAATATCAATGTAGGGTTAATTATGTAGCAATAAATAGATGTATTCAAGGATGACAAGCCTTTCGCTCTTATATGTGTATAAACATTTTAAATTTTCTTCTTGCGAAGAAAAAAAGATTTGCATGGAATTTATATTTTGGGACGAAAAACACGCAACATTTCCAGATCTGAATAATATTTGATTGCTATTATGTTGTAAACACCTTAATGTATCATGCACTAATATTTATATCATTGCTACTTTTATGTAATATACACTTCATTGTGTCATACTCCAATATTTATATCATTGCTATTTGTGTCACATAAACACTTCACTGTGTCGTACACCAATATTTCTATCATTGCTATTTGTATGTCATAAACACTTCATTGTGTCATACTCCAATATTTATATCATTGCTATTTGTATGTCATAAACACTTCACTGTGTCATACTCCAATATTTATATCATTGATATTTGTATGTCATAAACACTTCATTATGTCATACTCCAATTTTATATCATTGCTATTTGTCTGTCATAAACACTTCATTGTGTCATACTCCAATATTTATATCATTGCTATTTGTATGTCATAAACACTTCACTGTCATACTCCAGTATTTATAACATTGCTATTTGTGTGTTATAAACACTTCATTGTGTCATACTCCAATATTTATATCATTGTTCTGTCGCAATAACTTTAGTGTATCATGCTCCCATATTTATACCGTTGCTATTTCGTGATAAATATTTCATTGTGTCATGCCCAATAGTTATATCATTGGTATTGTCATACACACGTCATTTGCCATCTTTCAATATTTACATCATTGTTATTATGTCATAAATAATTTATTGTGTCATTCCCAAAACTTACATCATTGCTATTTCGTCATATATACTTTATTTGTCATGATCCAATATTTATATTATTGCTAAATGCATCGTGTTATGATAATGTTTTGTTATTTTTAATCGTGTTACAACAATGTTTTTATTGTATGCTGTATATTTCATTTTGCTGGGCGTTTTTACCTGAACAACCCAGCGAAAACCAAATACATTCCATAAGTTAAACACACACACGAACACACACACACACACACACACGCGCACGTGCGTGCACACACACACACACGCACAGATATTGCAACATTCGGTACAAATCGTTCGTACAATAGTAAGGCCTGCGACGACCTTTAATTTTTCCACGATTAATAACTGTTACATTTTGGACTGTCCATGCGCAATGACAAGTCCAACCACAAACTGCACAGATCCAGATCTGCAGTTATCAGTTCCAGGTCTATGTAGTTGATTAGAAGTAATCGACAGAACAAACAGCACTGACCCTGATCCGCCAGCGTATTATGCGCCAACCGATCAGGGTCTATGTTGTCATTAGTTTTACAGCTGAACTTGTCTTATAAGCGAGTATAGACGGTTATTAAAAATGTCATGCAAGTTATGAAGTAATATTTACAGGACATAGAGCGTTTTTAAAACAGGAAACAGAGCGTTGTAAACAGGAAACAGCGTTTTAAACAGGAAATAGAGATTTTAGAGCAATTACATAAGAATTAAATGTCAGCACAATTTACTTCCTATAATTATAAGAGACATCATATCAGATAGCATCCATATTTTCGGTATAAGAATCAGTGTACCAAAATGGACGAGTCAAAGACATCATCTTTCTATCTATCGAATGGAACCAATATAACCAAACAGGTCCGAGACTTACGACTCGTTCCAAGAAGGAATCAAACGCGTGCCGTGCGTAACGTTATATATGGTCTATCTCTCATGTACCTGCACCCTAATCCACTCGGCCATGAGATCATTCCCATAAAAAGGGACTGAACAAGATAAAAAAAAAAAAAGCACACACTCGCTAGGTAGGCGGAATTTATTAAAAATGCAACTTACACATGAATGAAAAATTAAAATTAGAAACTGATAATTTATCAAAAAGAGAAGATCAATTAATAAGCGAACAATGTCGTAATATTAGTATATACATGCGGTTCTGTACGAGCAGCGTGACGTACATAAATGCTTGACCAAAGAGATTTGTTGCGTTTCTTAAAGATTCCATTTATTCGGTGATTTCACAAATTTAACTCTGAAGCACTCAAATATACAAATCACACAAATATACAAATCACATAAACTATGTAATGCAATATTTTGTAAATTTTTACTTGAAAAGCTGCGAGGTCGTTTGGCGTTGACAGCTGACGGAATACTGTAAAGTGTTTATTTAACCATTCGTAGTAATTACATCACAGTCAGGTCAAAGCTCAGCGATATATGCAATGTTATACAACAAATGAAGGATCTGTTCAGATAAAGGAAAGAATCTCGACTAAATGCCCATGGAAAACAAATTTATTCAATTCTACATTACTCCATATCTTTCAAAGAAAAACAAAAGGAAGGGAAAAAACCCAGAGTATCAGCTATGATGTAAATGGAACAGTAGTATCAGAGAAAACATTGAGTAATATCTGGTCTATGAGCAAAAGCTTCCGTCTTTCGACGTCTACTGTAGTGTTTTCTTTGATTTATCATTTCTAATGCCATTTATTTCCTGTCTTATTCAGGTACTCTTACTCATCATTATAAAATGTATCGATCTACTTTGATCCATTATCAAATGACGAATTATAATACGAAAAAGAAAAACGAAACATACTGACCTCTTGAAATAATTTGTGATGATACCTTGGTTCCATTACTACAAATGATGACGTATTCAGTACTTACATAAAACAAATGAAACAGAAAATCAATAACTAATACAGGATTAAAATCTCCATGTTTTTGGGCTGGTTGTAACTAATGATTGCAGCAGTGAATTTTCTAACGTCCATTGTCCCCCTTTTTGAAGAATCAGTGTTATCATCTTCTTTTCTGTGGTATATATGTGCATAATATTACAGGTAACACATCTCTGTGTGTGCGTGACATGTTTATCTGTTCTTGCTTTATTCTTTATACACCTACAATCTACTGCGTTAAATTGAAGTTCAGTCAGTATTATGAAAGCCCACCAAATACTTTTTTTATCTTTTCGGAAATCATTAAATAGGAAATATAAAACGAAATGCATTGCCCGACATAACCCTTGTCCCGCAGTACAGGTTAAGTTGTAATTTTCCTAATACAATCCTGCCTACATATATTAGGATGATGGGAAAGGAAAACAGTGGTTGTTTATGCGGATTTCTAAAAAAAAAAAAATCTATTGCAGGTGAGAAAAAAAATAAGATTTTTTCCACTTTTAAATTAATACCTAAATATAATGAGAGTCGTAATCCATTCTTACATTCAGCACTAATCGTAATCCATTCTTACATTCAGCATTAATCGTAATCCATTCTTACATTCAGCACTACTTTTTAGACTAAAATGACCATAAAATTTACATGTCTGCATCATCTTGTTCCCTTTCTATTGGTTCAAGTTTTGGTTTGAAATACCATTATGAAAATAATCACATAATTTAACTAAATTGATGAGAATTTTTTTTAAAAACAAAAAGCTAACGAGATTAAATAAAATTACGAAAATTACAACCAGTAAAATTCTAAAATGCAGAAGATATATGTTTGTTTAGATAATATTATATTTACGAGAAATTAAAAAGGAATGAGATAAGCCCCTCCCCCCGCGAAAAAAATTCGAGAACACGTAAAATTCTAAAACACAGAAAACGCATATGTTTGTTTCCATACTATTAAACTGTCCGTATAATGCTTTATCAGATTATCACGTTAAGCTCAGTGGAAGAAGAAAATTGCCTCTCGTTTAATTCGTATAGATAACAGTCTGAGAACTCGTGTTGGCATTAATACCGAGAACTGTCTTTTGTTACTTTTAAAAAGTTGTGCATATACGTAAAGTAGCACTCGTAAAAACAGTATACAATTCGAAAACTGAAACGAGTTTGTGACATTGAAACAAAAACAATTTGTTGCATAGCAAAACATATATAGCATATAAAACTCAAAGAAAGTGGCATTGTAACAAATTCATTCACCTAGTTCGACACTGAATGAACATACATTAAGAAATACTCATTAAATGTCTTCAATGTATTTTCTTTTACTGTTCATTTCCATTGTTACAATTTTTAGTTTGAAAGAACATTTAACAAAATAACTCCATGGAATCAAATAACATGACATGGGTTTACGAGCTTTATATTTTCCATCTTTTTGCCGAAAATACTAATTATTTTTCCGTATAGAGAAAACAAAGATTAAGTGGAATCTAAAAGCAAAAATTGTACTATCAATAATTTAAAAAAATGCAATAAGGACGAAAACTAATTTGATAAACCAATCTTTTCCACAGATAATTAAGTCTATGAACGAATTTTATGAAGTAAGCCATAATTGAGAATAAATTTTTCAGGACAACGTGGAACATGTGCGTACCAAATATGGGTTATTATGGTGGTTCCTGGTCGAATAACACGACCATGGTGGAGTAAGTACGTGTCAAAGGAATAAATCTGAGGAAATACATTTATAATAAAAAGACACTTTCACGGACAAAGAATTAAAACAAGTTAAAAAATTGCTTTCCTATGATCCTGCGGGAAGACCACGAATAAAAGTGGTGTAGTATGGCAAATTAAGACTCGGATTTGTAACTAATCTTAACTAGTTTATTTTCTGTATTAACGAGACGTAAAACATTTAATGTAAATTTGAGTGTAGCACTTTATGATTCATATTTGTGTCCTGGTAAACATATAAAATTACACCCACATCACGCATCGTGTTTATTATTCAAATTCATACAATATACTCAGTGTTCCTGTTCTGTAATCACATGCACGTGTGCAGAATATAACTGCAGGTGATTCATCGTACAGAGTTCTCAATTTTTCAACATGTACCAGATAACAGGGTTAAGAACTGGGCGATACCGCATTTTCTTTGTAAAATACTCTTTTCTATGTTTAGATTTAGTGCAATTTAGGTGTAGGATCTCCTTACACGAACTGAAAGCGAACTGTACCATAAATAAATAAGCACAAAACAGAACTTGTACATTATGTAATGACAAAGTCGTTACAGATTAGGTAGATATTTTGTAAACTGAAAGTGTTACTCAGTTTTACATGGAAAGCCACTTAGATCTTGATACAGTGTTGCTCAGCTTTACGTGCCCCCCTCCCCCCGCCCCCCGCCCCGACTTGATACAGTATTACTCAGTTTTACGTGGTAAACCACTTAGAGCTCGATACAGTTGTTGCTAGGTTCTACGTGGAAAACCCCACACACAGAGCTTGATACAGTGTTACTCAGTTTTACGTGGAAAATCACTTAGAGCTCGATACAGTTTTACAGTTGTATGTGGAAAACTATTTAGAGTTTGATACAGTGTTACTCAGTTTTGCGTGGCAAACTGCTTACAGCTGGATAGTATTACTCAGTTTTCATGTGGAAAACCACTTACAGCTTGATACATTGTTACTCAGTTTTACGTGGCAAACCATCTTAGAGCTTGATACAGTGTCACTCAGTTTATGTCGAAACATAGAGCTCGAGACAGTGTTACAGTTTTCTGTGGAAAACCACACACAGCTTGATACAGTTACTCAGTTTTACGCGGAAAACCACTTAATGCTTGAAACAGTGTTACTCAGTTTTACTTGAAAAATCACATTGAGCTCAATACAGTGTTATTCAGTTTTATGTGGAAAACCACATAGAGCTTAATACAGTGTTATTTAGTTTTACGTGGGAACCACATAGAGCTCAATACAGTGTTATTCAGTTTTACGTGGAAAACCACATAGAGCTCAATACAGTGTTATTCAGTTTTAGTGAAAAACTACATAGAGCTTGATACAGTGTTATTCAATTTTACGTGGAAAACCACTTAGACCTAGACACAGCGTTATTCCGCTTTGTGTGGAAAACCAGGCAGAGCTTGATACAGTGTTATTCAGTTTTACTCCTAAAATCACGTACAGCTTAAGTCTCCAGAGTTAAAGTTACAACGATTAACACAAAATCCTCATGACAGACAGCTCTCTTTACTTTCAATACTTTCCTTAGACGGAAAAATGTTACATCCAAATGTATGCATGGATGGATGGATGGATGCACGCATGCATACATGTGTGTATGTATGTATGTATGTATGTATGTATGTATGTATGTATGTATGTATGTATGTATGTATATATGCATGTATGTATGTATGTATGTATGTATGTATGTATGTATGTATGTATGTATGTATGTATGTGTCTTAAGTTTTATTATGCACCAATCAAAATTTACTTTGTTATACATTTAAAATGACTTACAGGTCCAATGGGCTGCATGATTCTTACATAATTCATGTTAGTGTAATAATGAGAAAGTTTATCATATTTACTTCTTTATTTTTTTTATTTTGTTGTACTTCACTTTACATGTACTTGGAAGGCTTTATCTTCCTAAATTTTGCGCAATTCAATTTTATAATTTTCGAACTTAACCTTTGAAAGTGCTACATAGCCAACTTTGTGCCGAGGTGCCATCAAGCACTACTACATGCACACATATCAATACTAACTTACTGATTTACCGAAAAGTTAATCACACCATTAAATGATTGGAGGACGTATTAATAGTATCATAAAAACAAAAATGGGAAAAGAACCACCAAACTCGATACTTTATGACCTAAGAAAGTACGTATTATATCATTTGTGAATGCATTTCTGAATGAGACAAGTGTGTATTTCATTTCTGTAGCAAATAAAATGCATGACTTGCTATATAATAGCTGTCAGCTCAACGGCTACCAACCACTTACAAGTTTCCTGGTGTGTCCCATTTTACACCATTAGCCATGTAAAACCAGGCTCGGCCCTAGGATGTACGGGGCCCAAGGCAGCATGCGGGGCCCAAGGCAGTAAGCGATGAGCGCGGGGCCCCAAGCAAAAACATTGCATTGCGGAGAAGCGCGGGGCCGAAGGCGGTTGCCTTATTCGCCTTGCCATAGGGCCGGGCCTGTGTGAAACCCTGATAATTAACCATGCGTCCAAAATTACTTGTAATTCACTCATATGAAAGAAGCATCTTTGCAATATATAGAGTTTACATCTAATGTTCGAGTTCACACCTCATCGCGATTGGAATCCTGCACTGTATAAAAAAAAAAAAAACATATATATATATATATATATATATATATATATATATATATATATATATATGGTTTTCCGTTGGCATGAGCTTAAATAATTCCATACCGTTCTTTTTTCTCCCGTCAACGCAGACACTTAAAAGGTCAAGACCCTTATAATGTTAAAACGGCTGCTATGTTGTCAATTTGTTTTTTCCTTGCCTCAAAGCAGATTTCCGGTCAATAACTATTTCAGTCATTTCTCTTGAATTATTTGTTTAGTTTATTATAAAAAAGAACGATCTTAAGGCATAGTTAACGAACAGAAGTTTCATTGCAAATTATGATATAGGCAAAATCAGCAGGTGATTGTTCAAGGAAGATCACACCTGCATGGTTATATCATTTTCTGGCCACTCTCCTCTAGTGCTAAGCATTAATACTACAGAGGGCTAATAGAATGCACAATGCCCGCAATACAATATACAATTATTGAAGCCCGTGTAATAAGAGCTCTTGATCTATTTCTCAGAACGTTTGCAGAAAAACATTTTTATAGATGCAGCACCGGTTACCATTAGCGATGCTGCTTGAAAGCAATACATAAAATAAATGGCGATACATGTAAATCTATCCTACGTAAGCAGAGTGAACATTATGGTCACAGTGGTTCATGCTACCTCGTTTTAGGTTACCAAAGTAACCACAGTACTGGCATAACTGTTGGATCAAACTTTCGGTCCTACGTATCTATACCATTAGCACCCTCTAAGTTTATCGACTGGATAAAATCCCTGAATAAATTCGTACAAGGTTATTCAGCCACTGTTTCTTATCTTTCGACTTTAGGCCAAGTAAGACAAGGACATTTTAAACCGTCTGAGTCTTATTACGCTTCGTTTTCTACTCTTTCTCTTTCTTAACCTAAATTTCATCGCCATGCCCACCGCATGCCAAGATATTTGTATACAGCTATATTTCAAAGTTGCCATAACAACGTATGGCAATACGAGGGCAATAATATTCCATGCTTAGAGCAGAAATATTTGCTTCACCTCATCCATTCACTCGTACATACATACCTACCTACCTACATACGTACGTACGTAGATAAGTTCGTAACTTTCTATTTTTGACTGGAACATATTTAACCAATTTAAATTACTGATAGAAAATCGACTGAAAACTTGGCATTATAAATATTAAAATATGCATAGGCTTACTTAATACAAGCATCACGAAAAAGAATTTACAAAGCAAGATTATCAATAAAATACCTGTTAATCGTGTTGTGTCTGTCGGTTTTTGCTGTGTTAATGCCGGAAACATGCACATGAATGAGCTAAATAAATCACACCTTGGAACGCGAGTAGTGGCACTGTGTATCAACGGTGGAATGCAAACTAGGATTATAAACCCATGTCCGCATGTTGTACTGTACAATGGGCTGATATTATCTTAATCGTGCATCCTGCTGTTGGCGGTCGACAATGTAATTTATCTTGTAACTTGTATTGATTTCTCCCATAAAATACTTTTAATGTACAACAAACGATAGCTTTTGGAAAGTTGAATTGATATCGCATTCAAATGTTTCATAATCCACCATGTGGTTAGAATGACCAACTCTCTCTCTCTCTCTCTCTCTCTCTCTCTCTCTCTCTCTCTCTCTCTCTCTTCAAAACATTAAACTCAATACTTAAAACCGTGCTATAAAATCAGACTAGTGAAATTGTGTAGTAATATTTTGTGCAAACGACTGCATAGTGTAAGCTTATGCATAATCACTGACGTATTTCGTTTAAGAATATCAGTAACTTAAAGAGAAAGCTATGTACCCACCTCAGTTTGGTAATTACCACGCCAAAAAAAGATATGAAATGCGAACACCACGTGTTTCATAATTAATTAAGTTCCTAAATTAGCCTGATCATCAGTGCAACACGTGAACTAAGAGGTATGTGGCTGTTTTCAGTCGACTTGCATGAAAGTATCCCAAGATAGTTTTGCACTATGGACCAGTGATAAATCTCAACTAAGCTTTAGTATATTATTTTGTGCACAATCATATACAAGGATATTCCATTAAGGCACGGCACACACAACTTAAATACTAATACAGTATATTCCGTAAAGGCACATACTCATCCATCGTATGCAAGGATATTACGTAAAGGCACACACTCGTCCATCGTATGCAAGGATATTACGTAAAGGCACACACTCGTCCATCGTATACATCGATATTACGTAAAGGCATATATAACATCGTATACATCGATATTCCGTAAAGGCACAGATAACATCGTATACATTGATATTCCGTTAAGTCATATATAATAACATGTTATACATCGATATTCCGTAAAGGCATATATAACATAGTATACATCGATATTCCGTAGAGGAATATATAACGTCGTATACATCGATATTCCATAATACAACTTAACAACGTATACAGGAACACAAAGATATTCCGTAAAGGCACATACATCTATCTGTCTCCTCAGATCCTGTACTTTATTTCTGGACGTTAAAATTACTGGATAGTCTTTTGATTCTCCTTGGTTTGCAGATATTTATTGAGTGTTTGCATATGCCTCAAAAGACCGATTTAAATAAATGTACAAGGCACACTGGAATGAACGGTATGATAAAATCAATCAGAATGCATGCAAAATAAAGTTTAAAAAGGTTTAGTTATTATTTTAAAGCGACGAGGTTGCATTTTTGTTACTAAGTTATAATTCAATAAAATATTTTCCATGCATGAGAGCACGCATTGTGCACTACAAAATTTGAGGTAAAGGGCGTGGCGCAGTCGATACAAAGTTTATTTCATGTATCCAGGGAATGTAGTTCATTTCAGCTTAAGTGGGCTGTTATCGTAACGTATTTTATAACATGTTGTTTGCGATGGTTTCTTCTTATTACTTACGACAGGGAAGCGATAGGACCTTGTTTTTCATAAGACAGATATCATGTATCAGTTCACGTCAAGATCTTTTCAAAACATTCGTAAATATGGATTGTACATCTGACCAATCAGTTAAGAACGTTTTTCCAATGACCAATTTTGACTTCTGAAGTTACCAAATTCGTCTAACACATTAACGCTATCTCGATTTCTGTCATTATCTATACCTATTTTTCATCTATCAACGCACATGTCTATACTCAAAACACACACACACACACACACACACACACACACACACACACACATCTCCATAATCAAGTCTCTCACTCTCTCGAAGGACCTATCTCTACCTGTACACGTTCGATATGTAACGTAGTGCAAAGGAGAAAACTAAAATGATTTGGTCAGTACCATTTCAGTACCATGACCGCCAGTGCCAAGTAGGTCTTTACTCAGCACGAAGGAGTTCTATGGTCGGTACCCAATGAGGTCTACGGTTTTGTACTAAAGAGGTCTTGGGTCAGCATCAGTGAGGACTTTGGTAAGTATTAATTAGGTCTTTGGTCAGTACAAATGAGGATTTTGGTCAGTGCCAGAGACATTTAGTCCAGTCGTATTAGTATCATACTCATCCAAGCAAATGTTTCATTTACAATCTTTTTCTGCTCTTCATTTCAGAACTTTTGTGTAACGCACAACTTCGTGCCTATGTTTTTATGTCATTAGTCATTTCCTTCTGAGTCAAAATACGACGCATTTAATATTTCTAGTCAGACTCATTTACATATTCATCATGCCAGTTTGTCATGAAAGATAATGTGACATTCCTTGTAACTGAGGGGAAAATCAACGAAAAATTGAAAGTAAAAATTTCTAGACCCGGAAAGACTGTATTCACAATATGTATTCAACATTACTACATTCACGAGCTTTACGACAAGTGTCGAGCAAAAATCAGTGTGTCTTTGTCCAGGGTGCCCAGGTTTTTTACGTGGCACTCTCGAGCTTAGAACATTGCAAAGGTTTAGATTTTTAAAGAAAAACATTTTCTTCAGTTTTCCTCACTGGTCATACTGACTATTTAATAAGAGACCAAGCATGTCTTGGGTACTGTTAAAAGAACTTTAATTTTCATTTATTTTTTGTAAGACTGATGGGTGTAATTTGGGCAATAGAATATAGAACTTGACCTTACTTTAAATAGGCATCTTTCAAAAAACAGCTAGCTACGCTTGGTCATTTTCACTTCCTGGAATTTTGAAGGAAATTGTATAAAAAAAAGTGCCGATACCTACTTGTTTTCGCGTTCTATATATTTTATAATTGCTTCATTGCATTTTCAGCAGTTGGTATTGTCTAGTCTGGCAAAATTCGTTTTCCCTATTTTAATAACTGCTAAAGATAGCGTAATTTCGATTAATTCAGGCTGATTTTTTAAGCACATGGGAGCAGCCATTTTGGTCAGCTGTGTGATTAGATTATGTACAGTTTCCACAACTACAATATCCAAATAAATTTCAGCCGCAATACTTGGAAGTAACAGAGAAGTGTTCCAATATTCTTTTCACTGCGCATGACGCAAACGCAAACAACTTCACCTTACACACCTGTTACTCTCTCAGAAGTTCAGAATATCTGTAGAGCGCCCCCTGTGTAATTATTTATGATATTCTACCCATATATGTCAATTGTCGTATTCATAAAAACAAACACTGTTCAATCACGAATCATGAATAGATCGTTAAATTACAGTAGGATATAAATTTTATCATTTTATGACGAAAAACATGGGTCTATAGGATTCACAAACAGCCAGGCATCAATGGATCCCTCTGTCAAAATCAAAGAAAACTTTTTTTAAAAAAAACACCCCAAAAAACATTTATTATATTCTTTCAAGTTTATCAACTGCGAAAGGACATAAACCGCAAGCAAACTTGTGAGTGACTTATAAATCACTAAAGGATACAAAATCTTCAACTGATCATTAGTGTCTTCGAAACAATGAAAAATAGCGATGTTCAGAAAAAAATACAGACACAAAAATATGGTAATGGTGGGAGAAAAACACTGAAATATGGAGATGCTGAGAGAACAAAAAATGACATCAGACACGTCGTTTTAGGAACCAAAATTATTGCGTCAACTTGGACAATATTGTATAAATTCACGGTGAGATCCTTGGACATTATTATATAATTCCTCAGACATTATTGTACAACTTCACCGTGAGAACCTTATATGTAAATGTTTCATTCCACTGTGAGATCCTTGGACATTACTGCATAATCATACGGTGAGATCATTGGACATTGTTCAATAACATCCCGGCGTGATCCTTGGACACTGTTGTATAACTTCACGGTGCGATCCTTGGACAATATTGTACAACTTCAGGGCGTGATCATTGGACACTGTTGTATAACTTCAGGGCGTGATCCTTGGACACTATAACTTCACACCGCGATCCTTGAACACTGTTGTAAAACTTCACGGTGCGATTATCAGACATTACTGTACAACTTAACCGCTGATCCTTGAACGTTGTTGTCTAACTGTACGGTGAGATCCTTGGACATTATTGTGTAACTTCACAATGAAAACGAGTACATTTGTTGTATATCCTCACAGTGACTTCCTTAAACATTACTGTGTAACTTCAGGTGAGATCCTTTTATTATCAACTGTAAAATGAATTATCTTGCCAATTCAGAACACAATGATATAGACATACTAGTATTTGTCTCGTATAATTACACCTGGCTTCAAACTTTAAAATTAATCAAAATTTATGTGCATTTCTATTAAGATAACTGGTTTAAAAGCCAACAATTTTTGTTTCATAGCCTTCGTGTTTCCTCTCCACACGATGCAAACACATTCTGAGTGCTTGTTTAGTACATTCTGATTTCAGTGACAGAATGAGGAAAACAATCGTATTAAAATCAGGTAAAATACAACTTTACACCACTAGAAGATCAAATGAAAGATGTAATTTCCGCAACATGACTGTACATATTTCTTATCACGCAATACTCTCATAAAACAAAATTCTCAAAAGAAATTTGTACGCTGTTCTTCCAGAAGTTTGTATTTTCTGAAATACAAGATAACAAATGCGGCGTCGAACTGATGTTAATGAGGTGATTGGGCTGATGGAACTTTAAGATAAAATTCCTCTTTTCAAGATAAATTTGTGTTTACTCTGCCCGATTCTCCTTCCGTCCAAACAAAATGTTAATTCAAAATAAAAAGGTGGAATCGTTTGTTTTAATGCCATTATTCAGCACATGACAGACTATAATCCACGCCAGGGTTTCTCATGCTGGTTCTGAGTGAGGGTTAAAATCAAGGAAAAATTGAAAGTAAATAACTGTAGCCTCAGACAGACTGCTTACACGATGTATTCAGCATTACCACATTGAGAAACTTTGTGGTGATGCGAGCATATTCGCTGGAGGAAGAACCCGGGAAGAACCACCGACCTACGGCAAGCTACTGGCACGTTCTGACATATACTCACGTTGGTCGAACTGAGACTCGAATCCAATCAACAGACATTGGGATTAAACAATGACATCAACACATTGGGATTAAACAGAATGAAATAAACACATTGGGATTAAACAGAACGAAATAAACACATTGCGGTTAAAATAAATGAAATCAACACATAATGGGATTAAACAGAATGAAATCAACACATTGGGATTAAACTATGAAATCAACACATATCTGAATTAAATTAAATGAAATCAACACACACTGGGAGTAAGCAAAATGAAATCGACACATACCGAGATTAAACAGAATAAAATCCACTTGATTGTCATGAAAGCCAATATAGACGAGAAATTAATGAAGAAAGTCCATTTAAGTAGGACAAATACTATAAAAAGTAGTTACTCAAATAGTGTCCAGCTAGTGAACACTATTGGTCTAAATGTGACAAAATATTAAAAGATAACGGATGTTAAGTGTTAACAAATTATAATATACGTGTTTCTTTCATGACGCAAGAGTACTCGTTATGATTTAGACCTGGTCCTTTTATATCTTCCATTTCCTCGGCGTGATGTGCTGAATGTGCTGTTAAAACCTCTAAAAGACCTAAACGATACAATTAAACTAAAGCTCGATGAATGGCGTATGATGTTTTGTGACGTCACAAATAACGTTTTAGTATGCATCCGGGCAAGAGCTGCATTGATATTTAACGGATATAGGTTGCGCTCTATATATTTGTTTAGATTTTTAAAGAAAAAGAATTTTCCGAGATTTCCTCACTGGCTATCCTGGCTATTTAAAAAAAGACCTTGTATATCTTAGGTATTGTTAAAAGAACTTCAATTTTTTATTTTGGTGCATGATTGATGGGTGTAATTTGGGTTATAGATTATATAGTTTGGCCTTGTATTGTTTGGCCTTACTTCAAATGTGCACCTCTGAAAAAAAAAATGCCAGCTCATTTTTACTCCCTGGACTTCAAAGTTACATTGTGAAAATAAACGAGTTGATAGCGTTTTTTTAATACTTATTATATATTCTGTAACTCATTCACTGCACTTTCCAAAGTTTGTGTTGTCTAGTCTGGCAAAATTCGTTTTCCCTATTTTAATAACTTTTAATGATAGTGTACTTTAGACTAATTCAGGATGAATTTTTTCAAGCACATGGGAGCAGATAGAGGTTAACCAACATTATCTCCAATATGCATGTTGCACAATTTCACCTTACACATGTCACTCTCTCAGAAAACCATAATATCTGTAGAGCGCCCCCGTATCTGGTCTGCAAAGTTCTGGTATTACCTTGGTTCACACGGTACGTCTTCAAGCGTGTTACAAAAACACCTAAGATCTAATTAGTGGCCACTGTCAGTGCTCTGAAATCCGTAGTTTGTATTATGTCATATATAGTAACTTTACCGACGTCACCACGACTCGACATGTCATAACTAATAGCAATGTAAGCAACAGAACAGTTGGTAGCTTAGGAACCGATATGATTATTCAATTTGCGTACTTTTGGGTGTGGGAGGGGTGTGGAAATAACATCGCAAATTGGATGATCCAGTATTTCAATGCTGACTGAAACATTGCCGAGTTTTATTTTCAAGCCATATGTTATTGGCATATATTCTTCGCACTTCCAGCCAGATGTCCATTATCCAAAAATTTACCAATTTCAGAAGCATCATTGCAGCTAACTCTGAGTCGCGTTTGGAAAGTACAAGATATTCCACTCGTATCGGAAAGAGACGAGGATGTTCCGACTGAGACTGGGTCAACCGCCTCTTCGGTTTTCATCTATGCAAGAAAGCGCCAAACCTTGCCCTGGGAAAAAGAACCCAGTTCAACGAAAACGAAACTGCCCAAATTGTAGTGCCCTAGTCCAAGCTGTGAGTGTTGACCAACGTAAATTAAATGTAATGAAAACAAAGCATTAAATTTCTCATCTTAAAGGTAAACTAAAGTAAAAATTTATATCGGTAAGGAATCTTATGGTAATATCGTGTTCTTTATAGGTTACCCTAGCGTCATTTTGACACGCACAATGTGTATAAAACTCAGTATTATTAACTGACAGAATTATATCAGGATTAAAATAGGTAATTTTGAGTGTTTAGAAATAAAGAAAAAATAATCCATTGCAAATATCCAGAAAAAAATAAGTCCAAGATATGAATATGAAAAGTACTTTAAACTTGGCAGATTTTTAGAATACCTACGGATGTCTGCAGTTGATGTTTACCGCGAAACTTGAGATGACCCGATCAATTAATTAGCTTAATGACGTCATTCCTTTAAGTTTTGATGCGTAGTGCTAGTAACTATGGGGATAATGACATCCTCTTCATATGAAAAAATATGAGAACTGAAAGTGCACGAAACCAAAAAAAAATAAAATAATCGTATGATCCACTGTGAATCAGTTCAACTCTCTTCCCCCTTCGCATTTCAGTCACGAATTTAATTTGCAGTATTAATGCGGAAATGTTTACTACATCTGCTGTATATTCCTTGGTACAAATATATATATATATATATATATATATATATATATATATATATATATATATATATATATATATATATATATATATATATATATATATATATTGAAAATTTAGAGTATTTTAATCATCCGAGTGAAGTTATTTATGGATATATGGTAACACGATGTTTCTTTTTGTCATTTTCTACCTAACTATTCATATTGTGCAATAAAGACAACCACAAAAACGCACGATACCTTTGAACTTGTTCTACAATTTGCTGGTTTTGACAGTAGATAGTGAACAAATAACCCATATTTTGCAAAAAGGTAAATATTCTGATCTTTCATTAGCGACCTTCTTTAATTGCTGTATGCAATCCAATCCGTAACAGATTCATGACTAAACATCTTTCTAGTAGGCATGCCGTCATTACGGAATGACTAAACTAGCCTAAAGTATCACCATTACTAGACTAGAAATTTTGCAAAATGACACTGCTTACAAAGTTTGAGTTTTCACAGAGTGGCATGGGAAAATACTGGTTTATTTTCCGAGTTCTGCACATATGCAGATATATTCTAGCTAGTCAGATACCGTATATATTCGCCTATAACTCGAGTTCAACTGCAAACTGCACCAACACAGATCTGCTGTAACATTATGCGATAACATAATCTGGGTGTACGCTGCTTGCAGTTGGACTAGACTTGCAAGCGGTGTATACGCGGTAATCAAAGGGTATGTACTCCTATCACGTGTATACGACTGGCAAACAAATATAATTTCTATTTTCTCAATTCAATTAAAATGAAACTGCCCTATATATTATCTATTTTAAGTGCAAGCGCTAATTTTGGTCTTGTCACCTTCACGCTATCGACATCAATTCTGTAATATCACGTAAAGTTTTTTTTTTAATTAATCACATATATTATTAAAATTATGCGATTATATCCCAATCTTCTTTATCCTACTTTTTAAATTTAAAAACTTGCTTTGAATTGTTGCAATAACTTAACAAGCATTGTACGTCTCCCTGTCTTTTAACACACACACACACACACACACACATACACACATGTATGTATATATATATATATATATATATATATATATATATATATATATATATATATATATATATATATATATATATATTGTTACGTATAGACTCATTTTAAATGTAACAAAAGAAAAATTAAAATAACAAGCTTTTGTAAATTTTAACAAAATAATTTATTTCCCTAGAAAACAATGTAAAAATTGGAAATAGGACTTACGGTTTGTGAATATAATCCAAAATTTAATCCTAAGACGGAGAAATATAAGTCCTATCACTAAACAGTTCTAATTGAATCCGGGTTCGAATCTCGATGAAATTCCAATATGGAGGCGATGACGTCAGATGATGTTTGTACTAATGGTAACAGATCCTCAATTGAATCACAGTTTATAATGTTTCCGTATAGAATTCCAGAATAAATTTCCACTGAATTTCTTTGTCCCAGAACTTTTTATAAAAAAGTACACTTGTTTAGTTTTCTAGAGAATAAATTATTAAATTCCCCAAAAAAGACGAACTTCATAAACAATCTGGCTTCAACAATATAAACACCTTGTACCTTCAAGGTGTGGACATACGACTGACAAAATTTCACTAAGAATGAGTATTAAACCCAACTAAAACGTCATTTCATTCCCGCGTGATGGGTCAGGTGGTCTTTTGACATTTGAACAGCGCAATTAAAAAAAAATAAATGAAATTTATCACGTAGGCAAGAACAGCCCTATTTAAGAACCAAATTCTCACACTGAAAATATATATTAAAAAAAAAAAAGACTGTTTACACTCCAACTTACACGCGGGCCGTAATGACCTTGGCAATAGCCAATCGTCTTCACTCGATGTTTAGAAGATCTCTGAACCAGAGTGAGCTAAAAATAGTGCTGAAGAAATATTTTTACGTTCTAATCAAACTGAATTTACTGGAAAAAATATCGAATCCCGTGAAAATAATTATTACAATAAAATGTAATGAAACAAAATTAAAATAAAAAAAAGAATTTAAAACTAACACACAAGTAATTTAATTACATATTCGTAACTATATATATATATATATATATATATATATAGTATATATATATATATATATAGTATATATATATATATATATATATATATATATATATATATGAATGTGTGTGTGTATAAAATTATGTACAAGGTCATTTAAATACTTTTTGTAGAATAATGTACAAGGTCAATATAATACATTTTGTTGAATAATGTACAAGGTCAATATAATACAAAACATACAATAATATATAATACTGACCTTGTACATTATTCTACAAATAATGCATATGGTGCTTTGGAAACGTTTCTTTTCATTTGCATCTTTTTTTTAATTCCCTTGTATCACTTTCCTACCTAACTGCCTGCGGGTAAGCTAATTAAGTTATCCAGCTTAAAGATTTCGTTCTTATATTTAAGTCACAACATTTCCGGTTCCAAAACGTTCTCGTTTATTTTTCTTTTATATGCCATTTTTCCCCCAGGAAAGTACCCATTCAGACCATAAAGCTACCGTACTTTTATTTCGCAAATAGTCAATTTTACAACAGTAAACAATATAGATCCAAAGAAGAAGGCATCTTGCAAATTTAAAAATATCCCCGAAATAGTTTTAGATGGAAGAGAAATGATCGGTAAACTTTTCCTCTGTTGGTGTAGAATACTAGTCCAAACCAGTTATACCTTCTTATTTTATATTGTGCACATTTCTTCCTGGAATTTAAACTGAGGTATCAGAATAAAGAAACCTTAAAATTCTCTCACAAAAATTTTAAGTATTGCCTATCAGAACTTCTATTTCCATGGCGAAATTTACCACAAATGTAACGTCTATTTGAAACCGGGGGCATTAGTAATTTGTCTTTCATACTGTGGAGCCGAATTCTGTTTCTTGAAAAAGTGTAGGACGTGAAATTTCAAGTAGCGAAGACGTGCTTGCCCTATTGACACTATCCGCAGTTCGATTTTTTTTTTTTTTTTTTTTTATAGGAATACAGCTCCGATTGTCCTGTCCTACTGTCAGCAGTTTGAGGTTTTTGAGGAAAGCAGCTCGTGAGGGATACGCAAAATTTTTGTGATGTTCTACATTTGGTCTGTCTGAATACTGTAACATGTTATGCCAGAATTCCGAGTAATCGACCATATAGTTCCGGGGATTTAAAATAATTGTGAATAGTCATCAAGAAATTAAATAATAAACCACGGTCAGGAGCTGATCTAAAACTATCGTTAAGCATCTTTTATGAGGATCGTAAACAAACAGGAAAGGGGTCTATGCAACGGAACCCAGTTGGGGGGTGGGGAGGGACCTTAACGCTACGCATTCTAAGCGCTTCCAGGATATAATTTTAACCATCTAACTGTAAAGAAAAATTACTATAGGAAATGTTCCATTTCTTTCGCACTCATTTTTGGGTGGTGGGGGTGGTGCAAATATGCTAAACTTTTGTACCTTTTTATTTCTTACATGCTCTCTCTCTCTCTCTCTCTCTCTCTCTCTCTCTCTCTCTCTCTCTCTCTCTCTCCTTTTCTTTTGATTTTCGTATGCAATCAAGTATGGTCCGCAACTTTAGCAGTATCTATTACTGGCTATCGAAATTTGTTTTGGACAATGCAAAGTTGCGATGTCTCACAAATTTTAATGCCATCTTATTAAGTTTTTAAAATAAACAGTTTATTTGGTAGTGTAAATTTAAACATTAAGTTTTTAAAACTCAATCCGTAAATCATAAGACTGGCAGATTTCTGCTATACATACAATGTAAGAAAATAAAATCACTATGAACATGTTATCAAAACAAACCCTGGATAAAACTGAAGCGATAGGACGTTCTCTTTGTATCCTAGGGAAAGTCATGCTCCCGTTTTCTCAGAATAATATAGCCTATAACGGTTCCAAATTGACGTTAAAACCAACGAACTAAAAACTAAAAGTACATGAAAATTTCCTATTTCTTTCAGATAAAAGGGTCTGTGGTTCTGCTGAACAACGAACGACAATACACTGAAATACGCCATCACAGCTCAAACTCCATCTACACTTGAGCAATCCAACCGCAAATACGCCATCACAGCTCAAGCCTCATTTACACTGGAGGAATTCAGCCGCTAAAACTCCATCACAGTTCAAACTCCATCTATCTACACGGGTGGAATTCAGCTTCTAAAAGGCCATCACTGCTCAAACTCCATTTACAATAGAGGAATTCAGCCGCTAAAACACCATCACAGCTCAAACTCCAACTATACTGGATGGCTTAGCCGTATATACGTCTTCACAGCTCAAACTCCAACTATACTGGAGGAATTAGCCGCTAATTATTTGACTGATTAAATTTTTTTTATCTGATGTCAAAAAATGAAACAAAAACAAGTGCATAGAGTATTATTTACTCTTTCGGAAGAGACGACACTTCTGTTATTAAAATATAAAGTGATACAAAAATATTATTTTAAAACATTTTTACGCAACTATGATATCTCGCTTGGCTTTTCTGTTACATATCAACCAACGGTCCTTGGGTGGCCGAGTGGTCTTTAGCGCACGCCTTTATCGATTACTGCCATCTCACCTCTGTCTGACTGGGTTCGAGTCTCGGGCTCAGCCAATGTGGGTATGTGAGAAAACTTGCCAGTAGCTTCTCGTGGGTCGGTGGTTCTTACCGGGGTTTTCTCGGGTTATTCCTCCACTGGTTATATTGGCTGCCATGTATAGCCTATCATGCGCTGAAAAATGGTGTGAAACCTAAAGTAACAACAACATATCAACCCACGAGATAAGTCATTTTCAAACTTCAACTCCCCACAACAATGGGAGATTTTAACATGTGAAATTTAATCATCTTCTATACAGGCTGCTGAACACATTGATGTCTGCGCTTAATTGGTTGTAAAGCGTACTTAAAACCGTTTCCATTGTGTCCAAGGAAATATCACTTGACACCAGAAAGGGTCAACCAAAAACTGCACCAAATGTCGTAACAGGAAAATTCTCTATCACATTTTCCCAGGGGAAAGGCTTGTATGGCATATGGAAATATATTGTTTTATTATTTACAAATATTCATCCTCATCTTTGACAGAATATTTGCTCCGTGTGAAATACAATGATAATCCTGAAAATAATGATAACAGAAATACGTGCTGTTATGTTTATTGTTCACACTGATAATGTTGATGATGTTGCTACTACTGCTTAATAATAATAATAATAAGAAGAAGAAGAAGAAGAAGAAGAATCGTCTTCGTCGTCATCATCATCATCGTTTGACTACACGGTCGCTATCACAAATGAATTGCATTTACGAAAGCAACCTTCTCTTATATAAACCTGTGGAGTTGACATCAAATAATACTGCCTGTCCAATCAAATTGTTTCAGACTCGGGATATTGCGCGTGTTGTTATAGTTTTGGGTCCAGAAATACATGAAATAAACCGCGAGAGACGATACGTCATGTGATTTCGAAAACATCCCGTCTTGAATTTAATTCTGAATGCAATATTATATCTGATGTATACAAACTCAGTTATGAGATCAAGCTCTTGCAACATTGCTGTTTTTTGTTCTGTTTTTTTAAATGCGTCCTTCACCAAAGAGAAACTTGACCTGCTTCTCCCACGCCGGCCCCTGAACGCTTTTATACTGGTGCGATAGGATGTATATTGTACCATTCACCTTGACTGTTGTGTGCAAACGGGGAACACTTGTTGGAAAAGAGGTTAATGCAAGCGATACCCGATACGTCATAATTTGGGCCCTTTCTGCATGAATTCCTGAACTGAATAAACCATAACACTTCTTTTTTTTTCCATAATCCAGCCTGTTTCCATACAGTAAATTGCTCATCTATTAAGCGAATAACGAAAGAGATGCACTAGAATCCATTTTTATATTCTTTCTAACATCAATGGTTTACATTGCTTTTGTTCATAGCTAATAAGTGTATATTATTTTGAAATTTGATTTGGGAAGAATATTATGTACACCAACTATTCGTTTTGGTTTGTATACCATTCCTAAATTTTTTTATTTATGTATAAATC
This sequence comes from Megalonaias nervosa, assembly GCA_016617855.1. Classification (NCBI taxonomy): domain Eukaryota; kingdom Metazoa; phylum Mollusca; class Bivalvia; order Unionida; family Unionidae; genus Megalonaias; species Megalonaias nervosa. Next base: position 31,749 of record JAECUM010020085.1, read on the forward strand.
TAACGTTCGGATGAACGCGTCTCTTTCATATTTAATTTATATGGGCTTATCGAACGACATGCTTATCTGTTTTCGTATGTAAAGTTTTGTAAAATAAATAATCTGATTTGTCATGCCTGTATGCTCATCAGTCGAAAAGCATGGGCTGATTTTACATGCATGTATGCAATGCAAATCCCATAGGCGTTTAACTTTTTCTTGTGACTCACGCCCTTGAATAATGAATTATAGCCTGTGTTTTTGTATTACAACAAATGCTCTCGCCATGTGTGGAGCTTCATTGACGGTGTTGTCCCAGAACAAGTTCTGATGTAAATTTAAACTTAAAACAGACTTTATATAAATCTAAAACCTTAAAGCAGCCTTTAAATAAACTTAAAAAATACTTAAAATAAACTTAAAATAAACTTAAAATATACTTAAAATAAACTTAAAATAGACAAGAAAAAAATTAATAGAGACTCAAAATAAACTAAAATAAACGTAAAATAAACCTAAAAACTTCCAAAATGTGACTTAAAATAAACCAAATAGACTTAAAACCCCCTACCTGAAATTAAACTGAGCTTCAGATCAAATTAAAATTGGTCTGGCATGTTAGATATGGAGAATATATTCTGCATATGTAATTTCACTGTCTATTTTACATTGTTTTACTTAAAATAATCACTTTTCCATAATCACTGTGTGGAACTTTGTTGTAATCTTCGTTTTCAACGTAATTAACTTTATCATCCTCCACATCACCATCATCACCTTCTTCTTCTTGTAATTCATAAATAATTTTAAAAGCTTTGAATAATATTTCAAACGCTATCATTACGTGAGGCTATCGCTGATCAAGGTGCTTAGAGATTGAAAAGCGAAAAAGTGCCATCGATCATGACACTTATTTTACTTATTGACTGGTAATTAAAACATACCAAGTTTCATTTGTATATTGAATGGTAATTAAAACATACCAGGTTTCATTTGTATAATTGGCATTGTTCCAATCATAGCAGTTTTATCAATTTATGATCTAAAGACTTTTACTGATACTCATATTTTGCGTTGTCTTGCTGAAGGCTCCATTTGAGAAAAAAAATACAGTTCAGAAAATAAACCGGATTACATTCATCATGGCTCATAGGAAACCAATGTTTGTACAAAAGTACTTCATTTGTCGAAAATTGTTTATGTACTGACATTGCAGCTAAATTTAGCGAAGAATGCGAAACGCAGCCATTTCGACACCATTTTGTTACGCATTACACAGAAAATGTTTAATTTCACGTATCATTTAAGATGAAACTATGGACATGCGCATGGAATTATAACGTATTTTAAACCCATTTATCATTATACAACTATGTACTCGGCCATGACAGAGAAAAGCATTATTTTCATTAATCACAATGATAGCCTACAAATGATTATGTGAAAACCCCATGTTGATATGACCATCCATTCAGGAGTAGCGATAATAAGATTTTCAACATGGTCGCCGTGGCGGTAATATTGAATGTCTGAGCAGCACACATTTATTTAGGACCAACTAGAATGCGGGATGAATGTGTGCATAAAGATTGAAGAGATCCCTCCATGTAGTTTAGGAGGAATAATGATAACAAAATTGTGCTCACTGATGGACGGACGACGGACAACAGTCCATCCAATACGGTCTTCTAGTTTATGACCAAGGGTGCTAAAAATCAACAGTGCATTGTATGGGTGAACACATATACTGAGAATTGAAAGGCTGCTAATACAAGCCCCGAAAGTCGCTATCACGCATACGTCAACCAGTGCACCACCGCCCGGATACTTGCCACATATACTCGCCTAAAAATCGAGTCCGACTACAAACTCGACAGATCAAGATCTGCAGTCGCATAATGTGCCCGCAGATCTGGTTCTATGCAGTTTGTTAGGAGTAATCACAAGAAGAAACATTATGCGATGGCAGAGCAGAGTCTGTGTTGTTGGCAGTTATAAGCGAGTATAAATGGTACAACAACAAATCGATATCATGACATTTCATGAAATATGATGTCCTAAGGGAAACAGTTTAAACTGTCCTCAGCTAAGTAGACCTTAAAACTATATCGGTCATATTACAGTCTGGGGTGTTACAGCTGTCCTGAGATCCATCAAGAAATACTTCATCTAAAAATCGAATAGATAGCGATATCGTTCCACCACTGCATCACGTGTACCACGTGATTAAAATGACTCGTGTCTTCCAGATGTTTAACCTTTCCCTTGCCATTTTAGAGTTACTGAAAATGCACAAGACATTATATACAACCTGCATCGACTGTGTGCACAACGCAGCGCCACAATGACAGCACATAAGCTTTGTGTCATATAAAGTTGCAAGGATTCATAGCCAAATGGGTTCAATGGCAAGTCTTGAAGGAGCACAAAAGAAAAAGAATCTACTGGTATTGGAGTCGAACTCATACAGTGGTGATGTGACTTCTTCCCCTACATTCACTGATGAAACAATGAGATCCTGGAATATTGACCAAAAATATAACGATGAAGAAGAAGTAGACGAAACCTCGGTTCTCATAGTCATTAATCCATTTCCACACTTGAATGAAACTTTAAAAAACATACTCGTGCATAGGAGCAAGCTGTTCCGAGAGAACACACACACACACACACACACACACACACACACACACACACACACACGGTTTCAATAAAGACGTCATATATTAACTGGGTTATGGACTCTAGTTGTTATATTATATATCTAAACGAATCTAAATATTGACTGAGCATCAATACATACAGTGATTCACTCATGTAGCAATCATTTAAATGGTAAAATAAAAGTGATCAAAAATTGCAAAACTACCGAAATTTCTCTGGAAAAAATAGGAAAGCGTGGCGCAGTTTCTTATAACTCTTCTACTTAAAATGCGTTTATATAATTCTTACGTAATCTTGAGGGATCGTTTATTTGCAGATACTAAAACATCTAAAAAAGGTCCTTAAATCTTTTCTAAAATCTCCTGATGATACCCATCCTCAACAACCTAGCAAAAAACCCAACATTCTTCGTTAAAAGCTCTTGGGCTTGATCATTAACTAATGCGCATTGATTGAACAAATTTGGATGATATTTCCACAATGCCTGCTGTCACCGCAGCTCATAATGTCCGAAATATTCAATACTTTAAGGCATTAACTATTACAATATTTTCTTCAGCAGAATTAATCTGTAAAGCTGTAGCAAAAGGTGAAGAAATGTTTTTGTTTTAGATGCCAAGCCGTTTTATCTTTTTCTTGATAACTCTCAAGACATTGTGAGTTATTGCTGAATCGGTCTATTTTTAAAGGTTTGAAGTCTTTGATGAAAAAATAATTTGATAGAGATTTACAAAATAATTGTAACATGATATTTACTTCTTGTCTTACAGGATATTTTCTAAGCTTAAGTTTTAGTTGCCCATAAATGGGACCTTTCTAAAGCAAAAGTCTCTCGACAAGACTGGCGCTCTACTGGCTGAAAGAGTTCGATTTCCAGGAATTTAAGATAATACCATTCTTACAATGAACTGAAAACGACTTTTATATTATTCAGGGAAAGCAAAATTTTGAAATTAGTTGCTGTAGTGGACACTCTGCACCGTTTTTATATAGGACCAACAAGGCACCATAAACGTCTTCTGGTTGAACCCCCATCTTGAAATGACGATGACGAGATTTTCAAGATGGATGAAATGGTGGCCATATTTGATAAAAAAAAAGTAGTATTTCTGTTTATTAGCATCATAAGAACTCTTTTGGTGAAAGCACAATGTCGATATGACCAACCATCTAAGAGAGATAGTGATAACAAGATTTTCAAGATGGCCATTGTTAACAGTAATATCAGAAGCCGGATCGTTAACACTGTCATTTACTACCACGTAGACATCATAAGTCTTCTTTCAGTGAAGGCTTCATGCTGGTAGGACCCACCAGACATCATAAGAAGTTGTTCAGTATAAACCCCATGTTGATACGAAAATCCCTTTAGGAGGAGTAATGATAACAATATTTTCAAGATGGTTGTTGTTGTGGTTATATTGGACTTCAGATCGACTCTTTATTCTGGACCAACTATATACATCATAAGAAGTCTTCTAGTGAAACCCACATGCAAATATTACTTTTCTTTCAAGGGAAATAGCAAAAAAAAATAAAAAAAAGATTTTCAAGATGGACACTGTGAAGGTCATACTGAACACAGATCGGCACCATTTTCATTTTAGGACCAACAAGATACCATTAGAAGTCTTTTAGCGAAAACCCTTTGTTGTTATGACCATATATTCATCAGAGGTAACAATAAAAAGATTTTCAAGATGGCCACTGTGACGGCCAAACTGGATCTGCGAACGGCGCCATTTTCTTTAGGACCAACTAGACCATGCGATGAATGTGCGTGTTTGTAAAATTTCATGGCAATCCTCCAAGAAACTATAACAAACTTCTGCTAAGGGACTGATGGACGGGCTGCGGACAACATACCATCCCATAAACTATTCTTGTCTATGACCAGTAGAGCTAAAAATGGCTATTACATGCTTTTGCAGACTTACAAATTACTTTATTGCTAAGAAGTCAGGATATTAATACTTTTGCAGACTTACAAATTACATTATTCATAAACGACACGATATTCAACATCGACCCCAAACACAAATATAGTGATTTAATGATAATGAATAAAATGTCAATTCTCAGACACACACGGTATACTTCTTTGAATGTAATAGTATCATTGCTTTAGTAATAAAACTGTATCGAACTGTATCGATGAACGCACTATATTATGAAATCGCTTTCTCATAGCCATACAATAATATATCAACCGTAATTACATGAAATGCGACATGTACTCAGTTTGTTATTGTGAACAAACACGTTGTGTCTATCAGTGGAAAAGTGGGAAAAAATATTAATGGTAGGTAAGCCATGCTGTTAAATATTACTGGGAAAAAAGAAATTCTTGAAAAGTTAAATATATTACGGAATATTATCAAACGTTTCAAACTGCTATGAGAACTGCTGTTTACGTCATCATCATCTTAGTGGTCCTGTCTGTTTATCTCATTTATGTTTGTTTGTTTGTTTGTTTGTTTCTGTTTTAAATTGAAAGTATTAATGTTTATAAGTACGAAAATCCCCGATCCGTTTCATCTCTAACGTTTACACTTTAAAAAAAAAAAAAAAAAAAAAACAACAAACAAACAAACACATTATCTGAAAGTTCGAAATATCTGAATATCATTTAAAAAAATGCGTGCGGAATTTCAAGAATATTGTCTCTGAATATCCCTGACAAAACTACGGATTTTCAAGATCAGGATATATTGATAAATGCATCATGAACTGCGTATTTTCAAGATCAGAATATCTACAAACATACCTGACAGAAACCGCCTATTTTCAGCACTAGGAAGTTGAAGAAAAAAATGCAGAGCATAAAGACAGTTGTTTTCAGTATAAAATGATGCATATGACATCAACACGATTGAAATATTTTGCACAATGAAAACCAACATGTTAAGTAACTAATTTAAAACGTAAAACATTTTTAACAACATTTCTGTGGTAAGCAAAGAAAAGATTTACCTTTATCATTATTTAGAACCCTTTTCGTTATGATACGGAAAAAACTTTACAAGCGTCTCTTGTGTATTTTGAACCATAAAAAATTCAACCTGATTAAAATCAGATCTCCACTGTCCTACGTGAAGATCTGACAGGGACCGCTTTGGGGTCAAGTTCGGGTGACATTTGAATTAGCCAATGCTCTTTCAGAAATCAGATTGAATCAAAGCGTTCGGAACACTCTGATGCTCTTCATCAATACTTCTCTGACTCCCAAACGCGAAGATATAAGATTTCATCTGATTGGCTGATAAAATTAAATATTATGGTAACAACAAAGATCACCAGATCTTGACCCCTAAGCGGTCGCTGTCAGATCTTCACGTAGGACATAATTGGAGATCTGATTTTAATCGGACTGTAAAAAAAGCGAACATCATAACGTAAGTAGTTCTGTGTTCAAGGTTTTACTTGACAATTCTGAGAGTAATGTTTATGATGCTTAGCTTTTGAGATTGACTCCAAAAGAGCTGTATATAGCTGTCAGATACCAACAGCATAACAGCTATCACAGAACATAACATGTAGGACTTCTCAGTATACCCGAGCTACAATTGGGATTTCGTAAATTCTATGAAAATTACACATTTAATCCTAATAAACGTTTTGAAATCAATCCAAATCCATGCATTGCAATAGACATTCTTTGTGATTGGTTGTGTTTGTCTTCCCGGGAGAAGTGTGTGATAACATGTGACTTGAGTTCTTTGTAAATGTTATTTAACGTTAACGTGACAACATCGCATCAAATAAATCTATTTCTGTATGAAAACCTTAGATCGTAAACTATTTTCAGCTTACCTTATTCGTGATGTATAAATACATTACATACGTCAATACCTTATTTGATTGGCTACACACAGAGGAGAGTCCAATATGCCATCAAGAACTTATTTTGGACGGCATTATTTGGCAAAGAGCCCAGTGCATCTGGTTCACACAAAGAACTGAAAATACATACCCTGCTATTAATTTAGTACAGCCCTGCGGTCATGTAATAAAAGATATATTAGATTTGTATATACAGGGTGGATAAAGGCGAGGTGCATCATTCACTCCAGTTTTAAATCACACGGCATCATCTGTAGGAAGTGACTTTACTGATATCGACCATTAAAGGCATTTGCAGTACTTCATATAATGTATCACATATCGGGAGACAGAAGCTTTTGGTTCCACACCAAATGTTCATCAAGTATCATTATATAATTAACATCCTCGAGATGGTTTTCCGATCTCTTTCATACTGTTTCCTCTGAATTTGTTTATTTGCATACAACCTATTCTTGTTTAATCCATTTAATCAAAGCTCACGGATGAGGCTGTCCATGAACACTCAAAATTAGTTCCGTATAGAGAAATATGAAGTTGAAGTTTCAGTTCTCTTGGTAGATGAAGAGACACTCGTTCCACATGGTTATTTGCTATATGTAAAGTTTAAATATGCTGTTGTCCTATCCATCAGAAAAACGGATTTCTATCGTTACTTTACATAAACAATGTACATTTAATTATGTATTTAATATTTCTAAGAATTTTTATAAAACCGTTGTAAGTTAATGCCACTATAGTCATAAGTTGTTTTGATAAATATAATACTGTATTGCAATATACCTCCTTTGGTACTTGTTACTTGCATGACACGTGCATGAAAAAGCGGTTAACCACATAAAGCATTCTTTAGTACAGATTACGTGAACAGTTAACATGTGCCATGAAAAATTACGTAACTACATAAAGCATTCTTTAGTACAGGTTACTTGATAACACCTGCCATGAAAATTTACGTAACGACATAAAGCATCATTTAGTACAGGTTACGTGAACACTTGACATGTGCCATAAAAAATTACGTAACGACATAAAGCATCATTTAGTACAGGTTACGTGAACAGTTGACATGTGCCATGAAAAATTACGTAATCACATAAAGCATTCTTTATTACAGGTTACTTGAACAGTTGACGTGTGCCATGAAAAATTGCGTAACCACATAAAAGATCCGTTGGTACAGGTTACTTGAACAGTTGACAAGTGCCATGAAAAATTACGTAACCACATCAAGCAACGAATATTAGAGTAATGTTGAGTAATGTTTTGTGAGATAATACTATCCTAACATTTTATAATACTGTCGCATAATTTTTTTCTTCTGCGAATGTGGACTTTTTATGTAATAAGATGCGTGTTTTAGAGGAAACTATCATGTTATCAATGGTCGCCATTTAGTACATATTCCACAATAATAACGTAATTAATATATACGATTTCTATCTAAAATGTGAAATGAAGCGGGTGATGTGTGTAAGCGGTGAGTATTTTTGCACAAATGTATATACTGATTTTAAATCCATGAACATGAAATTCAATCAGGGTTATATGAGATACAGGTTTAACTGCTTCAGTCCGATACTTAAATCGATCGTATATTATTTTTGTATGGTTTGTTTTGCGTAGGTTCATCCTGGTCGAGTTATGAACCGAGTCATTTCACAAATGATCATGAAACTAAGGATGGTCTTATATCAATAGCTTGGTACTATTGATCGAGACGTGAAATCCTAAGGATGGTCAAATATTAATAGCCTCGTACTATTGACTGCGACATGAAATCCCTAAGATTCCAAATAAATACTAATAACGCAGAAATCATGAAACCTTGGCAACTTCCCATTATGGTTTCATATATGTCATGGATTAAATTTTAAGTCCAAGCTTTGTTTTCAGTTACTGCTAAACGCGCCTAATAACATTACCGACTTAATTTTCTGGAGTGTTCTTAGTGTGTATGTATGTATGTATGTATGTATGTATGTATGTATGTATGTATGTATGTGTGTCTCTCTGTCTGTATGTATGTATGTACGTACAGTATGAACATCGATACAGCGAAATTACGGTTACTAAGAACAGAATTAGTAAACCAGATGGAGCGGAGAATCTACTTTAAAGAAGGCATCCAGGAAATTATAGTATGCATGTGGTTTGGTTTAAACATTTTTTTATTCTCAGAGAACATTTATACAAGGCAAACAAGCTGTAAAAATTAATGGTGCTTCATTTCATTTGTAGTGCAAGTATACATGCATGAGGTACATACAATCAAATCACAATTAAGTATTGTTAAATCGCATTGTTTTGCTAATGAATTTATACATATCTATTTTAAATAAAAGTGTTTTCTTCAATGTAATATTAATCGTTTCCAAACAAAAAAATGCAGTTATATCACTAAAAAATTTAATTGGCGAGTTTCTGAAACAATATACGTCGCTGAATAACAAATAATCAACACATAAAATTGAAATGGTTGTAATTTTCTGTAGGATGCCCATAGGAACATTGAGGCTCAGGCATTAAGTTAGCTCAAAAAGATTGTATGTATGTATGTGTGTGTGTGTGTCTCTGTGTGTGTGTGTGTGTGTGTGTGTGTGTGTGTGTGTGTGGATGGATGGATGGATGGATGTGTATGTATGTTTGGATGGATGGATGGATGGATGTGTATGTATGTATGGATGGATGAATGGATGGATGTGTATGTATGGATGTATGGATGGATGGATGAATGGATATGTATGTATGTATGTATGTATGTATGTATGTATGTATGTATGCATGCATGCATGCATGCATGCATGCATGTATGTATGTATGTATGTATGTATGTATGTATGTATGTATGTTGACACACGGACATGTATCAGAGTTAACTGTTCAATGGTGTTTGTAATAACATTCATGACTGATTTCTGTCACATAAGAACAAAGTCTTGTAAAGGCCAGACAACCATATGGGATCAACTGAGAAATTTCTTTTGGGGGCGAATTGGGTTAGTCGTATTTGCAAGTAAAAAATCAATATGAATGCTGAATAATATTTGGAATAAATGGTAGAAATCGTAATAGCAAAATGGTCTTACCTTTGGACATAAGAAATATAGATATACTGGGGACAAATAGGTACTTTAAATTTCCGATCATTATTGTTAGGTTGTTCAGTACCGGAGTCGTTGTTATTCTCGATTTTGCTACATGTGATTAGTCGGACCTAATTTGAAGCTACGTTTGATTCAGCTGCAATAAAGGAGTGTTGACGTGCATCGAAAATATGAATGTTGAGAAAAATACATGGTAGGTGTACTTGTGTTCGCGGTGATAATGTTTTCACGCTTTGAGTGCTAACCTTTTGTGCGTGAATTGTACCCAGCGAAACAAATTAACTTCATTACAGATGTCTACATGATAAACGTCGCTTAGCAACATTATGATTGAACGAAATAGTTCCTATAGCAAGGTTGCGCTAATATAAAAACACCTATATTATTATAATATGTATAATCGAGTATCTCTCTACTTACACGCAACACTATCAGAGTGAAGCAGCAATTACCATCGATATCGCGTATTCCTAAGTAAACGCTGTTCTACTGGAGTAAAGAAGCCATTGCCATCGATATCACGTATTCATAAGTAAACGCTGCTCTACTGGAGTAAAGAAGCCATAGCCGTCGATATCGCATATCCCTAAGTATACGAAGTTCTGTCAGAGTTTAGAAGCAAGTACCATACATATCGCATATTCTTAAGTATACGAAGCTCTGTCAGAGCGAAGAAGCTATTGCCATCGATATGGCACATTAAGCACACGAGGCTCAATCAGAATGAAAAAGAAACTGCCATCGATGACGCATGTACCTATGAAAAAGCAGTTCTATCTCGTACAGTGCAAAGCAAAGCTAACAATTACTAGTCAGCAGCCGAATTCCCGTAGCGAGCTTAGGTCACTTAGTCGAGCTTTTCAGCTACGCCAGTGGCTATGCTCGTGAAATCTCAATTCACGAAGCGAGACTAATCACAAGTCTCGTTCGGATTTTAACCCCTGAGATTAGATTTAGCTAGCTTACGGGCCCAGTCACAGGGCGGAAAATGGCGGCCTCCATATTGATGCGACTGCATGAGAGGAGAGCTATCAGGAGCTATGGCATATTTCGAGATCGGACACATCCAATCGATGACTTTATTGACAGATACATTATTAAGAAGTTAAGATTTTCACGCGACGTCATTCTCATAATTATCGATGAAACGCATATTGCTGTGGACGGGAAGGGAGGACGGGCTAATCACTCCTGAGTTGCAAATTCGTTTGACTCTTCGCTGTTATGTGACTGGAACATTACAGGATGTCATATCCGAGTTAACCAGCATGTAACGACCAACAGCATGCATAATCATTGCACGAGTCATCGATGTATTTATGCGTCACCTACCTACATCGATACAAATGCCAGTTCAAGATGAAACTGACATTGGGAAGGGTAAAGTCTTTTGCAATGAACCCTGGCTTTCCCAACACAATTGGGTGTGCAGATGGAGCACACGCTCCCATCCAAGCATAAGAAATAAGGACGAACATGTGAACAGAAAGAATTTCGATTCCATCAATGCTCAGGCAATTTTTTGTTTTTGTTTCAAATCCTTATCTGCCAAAGCCACTCAGTCATTGAATGTGTATAACGAAATCAACAAGCACTTGCATGCACCGCTACTGGTTGTCTCAGTAGTGCACGATGTAAATTTAATATACATGTCATGTTCATTGAATCTATTAATAGCACTGCTTGAAATGAGTTTTTCATACTGATTTGATTAGTGAAAGAAGTTAAATTGATAGATTACTTAGTCTGGTCAAATTTTAATTACAATATTTAAAAACATATTTTTGCTTGATTTTCAAAGTTATTGAAGAATATCCAGGAAGGTACAGAGTTACTTTGTCTACCCAGATTATCACACAATAAAATGTATATGTACAGGATTTAATAATTTTTCTGGTTTGATTGCATATGTATATGTTTTTGTAGACAGTTTTGGGTCATATTGACCTTTAGTAGTAAAATATATATGTGACCAGTACGGATATCATATGACACATTTTAAAGCCGTCACTAGAGTAAACTAATGGAAAGACAAAATCAGTTTCCTATTGGTTTCACGGTAAAATGCACACTGCAATATGATTCACGAAAAATCTCTATGAACTCTAAGCAGGAAGACTAAAACAAATCTCGTACAGCTAGAATTATAACACATAACAAGCCGATCCCGTACAGCTAGAATTATAACACATAAGATAATCCCGTACTGATAGAATTGTTTTACACATAAAAGATGTTCTCGTACAGCTCGAGTTATAACACATAACAAGATGATCTCGTAAAGCTAGAACTGTAACACATAACAACAGATGATCGCATAATAGGTTTTTTACTCCGATCCTGCAACGACTTCACAAACAACAAAATCTCTAACTTTTAATTTCAATTTCCTAACGTCTCTGTTCTATTTCTTATCTATCTCACATTGAAGTCACCTATCCATTAATGGATCACATTTAAATTCTCTTATAAAACAGACAACACTCTCAGTTTTCATGTCAATTTTGGTTTCCCCTTCTTCTTTGTCATCAGACTGGATGCAAAATTTGTCGCTTGAGAAGGATCATAAAAGGAAATTGCAGCAGCTTCAGTCACTGTAACTAACGTCCATCTTTGCATCTCTTGTTTGCCTAAGACAACATAAGAAAAATAACGTTAATTGTAAAATCAATGCAGGTCAATACAAAATTTAATCTTGTATCACTTCTTGCATAACTGTACCCCCCCCCAAAAAAACATTAGAAAAAAATTAGAAAAAAATTGTACATTGTGCAATAAGAATTGCAGATATGTCCAACTATAAGCCACATGTTTTCTGAACTGATAACCTATCATTTAAAATCATCCACCTGTAAGTCTGAGTAATATTTCATTTTAACCCAACTACTGCTGCTGCTACTACTACTACTAATACTACTACGAATGATAACAGTAAACTTCGCAATGTTTCATTATTCATTTTAATCCAGACTAACTACTACTACTAATAATAACAGTAAAGGTCGCAATTTCGTATTACTCATTTTAACCCAAACACACGACGACTACTTCTACTACTACTACTATTAATAACAATAATACCAGTAAAGTTGCAATATTGCCTCGCTCATTAATCTAACCCAACCAGTTACAATTACTACTACTACCAATAACAGTAAAGGCTGTAATGTCATATTATTCAATTTAACCCAAACTAACTACTAATAATAACAGTATATGTGGCAATATTGTATTACTTATTTTAACCCAACCTAACTACAGCTACTACTACCAGTGCTACCAGTAAAGGTTGTCATATCGTATTAATATAGCACTAAGTAATACTGCTCAGTACCAGCATTCAGTGAACTTTTATCTTCACAGCGTCTCCACTATAAAAAAAAATCAAATTTTAACAGCTAAAGAAGCAATTATTTTGATGTATTAAATCATAGCTGCTAGATTAATACTGCAGACTTATAAAATTAGTTATAAACACCAACTTTCTCGTTCAAATCCACTTCCAGTTACAGCATCAACAGCTGCAGTAATAAATATGTCCGTACCCGCAACAGCAAAGAAACAAATAAATCGAAATTAGATAATTGAATCTTGTTGTACAAATAATAAACGAACACAAATTATTTTGAAGTTGTTAAAACCTGTTTAAATGACGTCGATTAGTTTGTTATCATTTCGCCTGCAAGTGATATCTATTAGACATGTATATCTCTGAGAGATCGTATTTATGGTTGCTTTGACCTTAAACACCACAAAATAAACCAAGCTATCTGTGCTATCGTTGTTACAACACACCCAAATGCATCAAAACTGTGTAACTTGAAGGCACAGTAGTAGTAAAACGAGTTTGTTTAAAACTAATCATAAACATTATCAAATTTAATTTCTTAGGAATTCGAGCAAAATTTTCGTTCATTTTAAGATAATGCAAAACATACCTTCACTGCCGTTTCTCAAGACGTTTTTGCAACCGATCATGGAAAAATTCAACGCCTGTAAGGGTAATGGTGGTGGCAGTGATCATCCTCCAATTTTTCTCTGCTATTTCACATTATTTAACGAAGCTGCTTTCATATCCTTCCATTTTTCCTGCACTCATCAGCGGAAAGATGACCATATGGAATTCCACAGGCAGTCGCTTTGGCTGAGATTTTTGACCAAATGGCCTGTTTTGTTTTTTCGAGTGATAAACACTGCTAGAACATTTAGTTACTATAAATTCCCTTTCCCTTTTCTCGCTGTCAGAAACAACAAAAAAATGCCTTTTTAACGTGTTTGATCAGTTGTTGCTCCATATCTCGACTTCCTAAAACAAAAGATCATAAACCGGCAGTTTTCTGCGCATGCTGATTAGATGTAACTGTGCGGGAATGCCTCAATCTAAAAATAACTAGGCTGAGTGCACTTGACTGGCAAGTCTTGCATCAATGTCTGCTTCGTCAATCGCAATCAAGCAGTACACTATAGGACTCACGGTACTAATTATGTTCCCATAGTAAACCTATGCAAACACCATGATATTAAAAATTCAATAACTTAAAATTTCTCAGTGCTCATGATCAAACCTATATTTATCAGCATAGATGAAACCTGGATGTCAGCTTCTGTGTAGAGAAAAGGATATGAGCCGCAGCATTTTCTGGACCTACATGTATTTGAAACACGTGCTTTCAATCCCGCACCAAAGAGTCAAGTGCTACTTTCAGTAGTGAATGTTCCAATCTCAAGACCGTTAAAGGACTAAAATTCTATCAATAAAACTATCTCTATTTTTTTAATTAACGACTAGGATAAGCTCTACAAAGATTCTTTTTCCTTAAAAAAATAACTTTCATTTTATTAACCAATCCTGGCTAACCAAACCCATATATACTCTATTTTATGTTCACCCATTTCCAGGCTGGTTCCCGTTTTTCCAGACAATTAGTACCGTGTGTCCTTTAATCGGGATTCACTATGCTCGTTTAAGACGATAGTCGGGAATACGGTAGTCTCTTCTCCATGAACTGAACTGCAGGCCTTTCTTGTTATATAACAAGAAAACCGGTCCAATCTGAGTTGTATTTAGATGAAAATCGTCAATGTATCAATTGGTGAAGTGTGAAAATATACATTTAATTGATTCAACTCTTGTGAAGTGTGGAAACGTACACTGAATATATTCAACTTTCGTGAAGTGTGGAAATATACAATGAATATATTAAACTTTGGTGAACTGTGGAAATATACACTGAATAAATTCATCTTTGGCAAAGCAAGGAAATAGACATGGATAAATTCAGCTTTAGCGAAGTACGGAAATATACACTGAATAGATTTGCCTTTGGTGATGTATGGACATTTCCCAAATCCGATACCGTTTCATTCTTTTTTCTCTCTCGTTTTCGAGCAAACTGTCACAGATGTATTTCGATCAAATAAGACAAGTAAATTATATATTTCCGAATATTTTCTTTATATAAACAAAGGCTGAATCATGCTTGGAAGATGACCATATCCAATGAATCAAGCTTTTGAAAATAAAGAAATCTCATTGTTAGCATCGCTTGAGAATCCATTCATTTATAGTCGGGTTAATCTATAATGTCTCTAAAAAAAAGTCTTTATGTTAATGCTTCTGGTACCAGGACATTCCCAACAAGTCTCCATAGCCAGCGTTGACATGTCTTTCAACATTTTACGTTTCTTGTGGACCGCTCAGATGGCCTAGTGGCTGGAGCGTCCGCCTCGGATGTGGGAGGTCGCGGGTTCGAACCTCGGCCGAGTCATATCAAAGACGTTTATAAATACTAAAAGCTGTCTCGTTAGGTGCTCAGTATTAAAAGGTTAGTGTTAGGACTGGTCGGCCTGGTGTCAAGATAATGTAATGGATGTAACTGTGTGGGAAATCATGCTACGTGTCTGTGGCATGATGTCCCAGTGCTGGACATCACTATAAACTGTTACATTGCAGACATTGTAGAGATATGACTGAAAAATTGTTAAAGCTACGTTAAAAATCTTAATCATATATACAAACACATACGTTTCTTGTACCTTCAGTGTGTTTAGGAACCTTAAATTAATGTTGTTGTTGTTGTTGTTGTTGTGGGGCTTAACGCCATTTTTCAGCACACGATAGGCTATACATGGCGGCCAGTATTAATGGTGGAGGAAGAAACCGGGAAATCCGCGGAAAGAACCACCGACCCACGAGAAGCTACTGGCAAGCTTTCTCACATATCCACATTCGCCGAATCTTAGACTCGAACCCACGCAGACAGAGGTGAGATGGCAGTGATCCGTAACGGAGAGCGCTTTAGACCACTCGGCCACTCGGGGCCCTTAAATTAATAATTATGGTGTTAAGAAACCAGCATGCAAATTAGTCACATTAATTATAACTATGATACAAGTATGTAATGCGGATACTGAGCGAATGAATATATGTTATTAAAGTGCATGTACCTATCAATCATCACGAACTACTTATAATGATGTAGATTTGTTGGACAACGATACAAAGGTTGTTTTGTAAACTTTTGAATTCGCCGATCTAATTTTTGGGTTTTTATTTTTTTATGAAAGCGCAAAACGTCATTCGGAATACATTTTAACCAACGATAACTTTCCGCATCAAGCAATGCAACGTTTCATCCGATAGACTAGAGCGTCATATAAAGATAAATGGAAAGGCATTTTAGAGGTCAGCAAACCATGAGCTTAAATTGATGCCTGTCAGATCTTTATGCCGGAGATGTGGAATTTAATCAGACTGATGCGCCTATCATCGTGCGCAAAAACTGTTCACAACTTGCTTTTTGCTGAATGCAACTAATATGCCTGTATGTTGCTTTGATGGAAAAACAAATATTTCAAATGTACGCTTGATACGAGCTGTATAATGTTCACCACGACATATGTCAGCAATTAATTTTTCTTTTTCATATTTTTACAGATTTCAGATTTACAAGTTTTACTTTTTATGGACACTCTACAGCTGAGAACGATACTTTTTTGTGACTTCAAATATCCTTAGTTTTAAGAAGAAAAACACCCTTCAGTCTCGTAAGCCATGCACGTTATCTAGAATGCAAATTATCCTATCCTACCAGGAAATGCCAAGGTACACACAGTTGCCTGGAAAATATAATGGTTAATGAGGTAACTCTTGCAAAAGCACTAGACATGAAGTAAACAAATTTAAAAGACGTTTAGTGAATATTACGGAATGTAACAGTTTTTAATATTAATTCAGTGACGAGATCGAGTCGAAGGATGAGGACAGACGTTTCGTTTCACTGTGTGGCACGACGAAGATGATACCGATTTCGCTACAGATCGATCCACGTTGAATGTCTGTAGTGTTTATCCTGATATTAAAACAAACTAATATCATCATATAAGCGTCATTTGTAATAACGCTTATACTCGCGTATAAATCGGATACTACTGTAAACTGTATAGACTTAGATCTAAATCGCATTAATACGCTGTCAAATCTGGGTCTATGAAGTTTGTGAAGCCTAATCAGTATATAAACATATACACTGATATACCGGAACATAACCTATTATGAGAAGACAGGTCATGGTTGAGAGGTCAAGGTTTATGTTCTTTACAGTTGAGCCTGATGTTTACGCGATTATAAACGGTATATATTCATCAGCATTGTTTTAACTTCTTTCTTTCATATAACTCTGTGAGGTGATACTATTGTATGTTATTTATTTACATTTCTTATTAATTACGATATCTGTGATGCCAAAATTATCATCGGGCGATAATTTTACTTCAGGAAGGTATTTAAAAAATTGTTTGAACACATCTTGTACTCCAAAAGGTTTTTTGAAGTATGGCACAGATGTCAACAATAGATACTCCAAAAGGTTATGTGAAGTATGGCACATATGTCATCAACAGATACTGCAAAAGGTTATGTGACGTATGGCACAGATGTCATCAACAGATACTGCAAAAGGTTATGTGAAGTATGGCACAGATGTCATCAACAGATACTGCAAAAGGTTATATGAAGTATGGCACAGATGTCATCAACAGATACTGCAAAAGGTTATATGAAGTATGGCACAGATGTCATCAATAGGTACTCCAAAAGGTTAAGTTAAGTATGGCACAGTTGCCATCAACAGATACTCCAATAGGTTATGTAAAGTATGACACAGATGTCATCAACAGATACTCCAAAAAGGTTATGTGAAGTATGGCACAGATGCCATCAACAGATACTCCAATAGGTTATGTAAAGCTTGCCTAGATAATAACGCATTGCAATCAAAAAAAAACCCCCACTCATATAACAATTTCGCAAAACCATGGAACATGTCTGTATAATTGTAGGATTATAATATGCAAGACCTTGGAAAACAAGCCCTGGTATAAAAGTACGGATGTCAATGGATTATCACCATAAACAAGAAATCAGCCGTACTTTTATATATTTTTCACAAACAGTAAGACGGTGCAACATGTGGTAAATGGATACAAAGCGTGGAAATGATGAAAGTACGTTCTTATGTATATTCAATTTGCATTGTTTGTTATTTATGTTTTTTAAATTCATTATATGCAGCGGGTAATATAGAACTGTATCTAAATAGCCGACCTTGTCCAAGATCAGTGGCAGTTTTGTAAACAGTACTGGATTGCTATTAAGATGATTACCTTAAGCTGGATCAAAGACATTTTAATTTCTTCACATAGCTAGATCCTGTGTACGTCTTGTTTCTCACTTGCTTTATTGTAACAGACCTCACAGTTCTAGAACAACGATCTTTTAACCATCATCCGGGTTTTCGTTTAATATCTTAGTTTTATTTATTTATTGGAAAATTAGTCATTCGTGCGACAACATCTGAGCTGAATCAAGCTGTATTATTGTGGTGCAGTATTTTGATAATATGCATGGACATAGAGACATGGATTTGTAGTGAAATTCAAATAAGGATATAGTCTTGAATTGTATTAGTGTGATCCAATAAAAGAATGTTGGCACATCACAATGACACAGGCCATCACAGACACATCGTATTGATCAAGCAAATGGTATTGATAGCAGTGATCCTCTTTTTACAACTCATTTTCTTTATTCTAATCCGGTGACGAGTGGTCTGTGAGCTAACAAATTGTTCTTCCTAAGTCACGTAGATTTCTATAAAATGAAGATACAGACATTAATATTCTCGGCTATGTTTCTAATTTTAAATATAAGTTGTCAAAGGCTTGTGAAATCGCAAGAACTAATCTGCACTCTACTCAGTCAAAGACGAAATTAAGGTATATCAAAATTATAAAGGAAAGGAGTTTTCAGCCTGTTGATGGAGTTCTGGCTCTCATAACCTCTCCTCAAAATCCTCTTAACGCTAAGTACTATAGTATTTATACAGTTGAAAAGAAAGCAAGAGATTTAAATCATATCATTAATAATCCTCGGTGGCGAAAACAAAACAACTTTGCCATATAAATATGTTAAAGGAGTATGTTGACAGAGATAGCCATGTTAATCACGCAGTAAATTTGGTTGTATATGCTCTACACAGTGAGGATTTAAGTGATGGAATGCAATCGGACTGTAGTGACCTTGTTGTAACCAATTCTCGGAATTCAGAAATCATAAATAATCTGGACCAGAAACTACATCTGCAGCAACAAGAAAAGAACGAACACTTGTTTCCGGAGATTCCAGCACGAACAAATAAAACCTACCATGACGCTGAAATTATAGATTTCATAACTGTGAAACAGCATCCGTACAGGATGAACCCCCTCAAACACGAATGTTTAAAACAAAGAAATTCATTATTCGCTGAAGAATGATTTCACTGAACCGAGTAAATATCACTGGACTTCAACATGTATTCTTGTACTGAACCCTGATAATACTTTCCCATTGTGCATTGACTATAGAAAAGTGAATAATGTGACCAACACTGATTCATCTCCATTGCCAAGAATCAATGACCGCATTAATAAAACCGGAAATGCAAAATATGTCACCAAATTTGATCTTCTGAAAGGATTCTGGCAAATTCCACTTACGGAAAGAGCAAAGGAAATTTCGTCACTCGTAACTCCAGATGGACTTTATCAATATAAAGTCATGCCGTCTGGGATGAAAGGTTCACCTTTCACTTTTCAACGTTTAATGAAAATGATTTCATCTGGTCTATATAATTGTGATGCTTATATCAATGGTGTCATCATCAACAACGACATCTGGAAAGATCACTTGAAGTCGGTTCGGAAATTGTGATGCAGCTTTGACAAATAATTGATCCAAAAGTGAGTTTTGCCGTGCTTGTGTTACATTACTAGGACATGTTGTTGGACACGGACAAGTTACATTTATAGATGCTAATATCAAGGGTATCTCTGAATTACACGTGCCTATCAATAAAAAGCAACTGATGCGATTTGCGGGTATGGCTGGATATTGTCGGAAATTTTGTTCCAATTATTCCATAATTCATGAACCCCTCAACAATTTGTTGAGTAAGAAACCAAATGTTAATGGTCTGAAAATGTCAGGCGACGTTTGATAAGTTAAAGTTATACTTAAGAGTGCACCAGTTCTTTCAGCTCCAAATTTCAGTCAATCAATTAAAATGTCTGTAGATACAAGTTTTGTTGGGGTTTGTGGAGTACTGATTGAAGAAGACATACATACATACATACATACATACATACATACATACATACATACATACATATATACGCTTTTCTTTCTAATAAAGAAGTAACGCTGGTGTCATAGGATCATCCTATGCGTCCATAACCAATGTAAACAACATTGGATAACTATTAGGATTATTATTATCTTAAGCTGAGTCAAAGACATTTGAATTCTTCACATAGCTAGATCTCGTGGACGTGTTGTATGTCACATGCTTTATTGTAACAGATCTTCTAACTGTTCTAAAACCCTCTCCTGTTTTTTACGTCTTAGTTTTTTTTATACATATGTAAATCTTGTTTACTGGAAACTTAGTCATTCGTGCAATAACATCTGAGCAAAATGAAGTTGTATTATTGTTGTGCAATATTTGATTTGGGTGAAATTATTTAATTCAAATTATTCTAATCTGGAAATACAAAGTGCTCAAAATTAACATTCTTAGACATGATGACTTGGACTTATAGTGAAATTCAAACAAGGATATATTTTTGGATTGTATTATTGTGATCCAACAAAAGACTGTTGGCACATTGCCACGACACTGGGCACATCAATATTTTTCCAGCGTTGGATTTATTTTGCAATATCACTAAAGTTTATTTAGAACATAATCATTATGATTTGTCTTAGAAATTCTAAAATTATTTGGGATTCGAAATACCCTCATTTTTTTGACATTTTCACTTTGTATTCCAGGGGAATGAATCTTTTTTTTTTGTTTTTTTTTCTGTTTTTTTGTTTTACAAAACTTGTTGGCTTTCGCTCTTTTCTGTTACTTTGTTTAAGACATATAATCGTAACAAAGTGTATTTATAAAACTGTTGGTCCATATTATGTGTAGCGCGTGTCCACAATTCCATCATAACAGATATCAATGTCGATAAATCAGGAAACAAAATCTGGTTCCATCTCAAGAATTTTAGTATCTTTGATACAAAGCATCCAATGAAATAACTGTTATTTATTGCCAGGCAGGTAAGGCTTTACGTCTGCAAATTTATTTTTCCCTTGAACACTGACTGGAAGACGAGTTCAAACTGTCAGGCTGGGAAACTCTAATGAATTCAGTATGAGCCGTTTTATAAGAGGTAAAGAGAACAAAGATGATCGGTAAACGCTGCATGCTTCGGTACATTACAGCTGCAAGAAATTCTCTTAAATGACAAATGGTATTAATTCAATTGGATAATAAACCAACTGAAGTACCCTAACATTGAAACAAACCCGTATATCCTCTCATGTATATTCACCATTTCTAAACTGGTTCGAATATTTGAGTATAATTGGATCCATTGGTCCTAAAACATCATATTTATAAAGAAAACAGTGATATTCATTGGTATGAAAAGTCGGATGAATTGGTAAATTTAATATCCTTTGGGTGAATAATAGATTTATATATCATATGTGAATGCGTGTGGTCATTTAATTCTTCGCGTCTGACTTACGGTACTAGCCAAAAATGTCCAAATGTAAAAGTACATGTTGTAACGTATACAATTGTTCAAGGACTGCTATTTTTTTTAGGATAGCACGAATACAAGCTGCAAACCTGTTTATAAACTTGATTCCTCTATATCAATTAGAAAAATGGGCTTCTTCCCTGAGATTGTCTATGAATGCGTAAATAAACCCACAATTTACAATGCAAATATCCTGTATATCTGGGCCATGATAACCTCAAAACAAGCAATCGCATAATTTAGTCTCCGCAAAAAAAATTTATAGATTAAAAAAAATGAACTGATCTATAGCAGCAGAGAATCCCGCCCAAGGGTCAAAATTGATACCTCTCAACCTGCCCAAGGGTCAAAATTGATACCTCTCAACCTGCCCAAGGGTCAAAATTGATACCTCTCGACCTGCCCAAGGGTCAAAATTGATACCTCTCAACCTGCCCAAGGGTCAAAATTGATACCTCTCAACCTGCCCCGAGTATACACATCCTGGTAATTAATTAGATACAATTATCATCATTATGTACAGGTAGTCCAAGCCTCTCTAAGATCACAAATTTCAGATGGATATATTTAAGAAACAGTCATATAAAAAGGGTAATAGCATAGTGTCCAAGACACCTGCAACTTCAAAGATCTGTTTGACACCAAAATGTGTTTGAAGCTTGGAATCAAAGACGATACAAGTTCCTCAATGATCGCTCAAAGGTTGGCAATATCTTTTAATCTCCTTCTTTTACTGTTTTATATAGTTAGCACCTTTAATATCAAGTAAACTAGAACGATCATGCAACACCGCTCTGGTGGCCTAGTGGTTAGAGCGTACGCCACGGATGCGGGAGGTCGCGAGTTCGAACCCCAGTAGAGTCATACCAAAGACTTATACTGTGACTGGGTGGGACATGATGCTACATGTTTGTGGCATGATTCCCCAGTGCTAGACATCACTGTAAACTGCCACGCTGCAGACATCCTAGCTAAATGACTGAAAAATTGTTAAAGTTGCGTTAAAAATCCAAATCACACACACACACACACACACACACACACACACACACACACGATCATGCAAAAACTCGAAAGAAATGCCCGATTCCAATTCCAAGAGATGAACGTGGTTTGTAACAACTTTTTGTCGACTCGTTCAGACCGAAATTCACGTAACGTAAGTACTTGCTTATAAGACGATTTCAACTACAAACTCCACAGACTCAGACCTACCGTCGCATAATGCGCCATAAGATCTGGGTCTGTGCAGTTTTTTAGGAGTAATCAGTAAAATAAACAATATGCACCATGATCTGGAGGAGCGTTACGCAACGGCGCAGGATCTCTCTTGTTTTTCATTTGACGCTACGTATAAGCAGTATATATGGTACTCCATAAGTAAATCTGTAAGTTTTCGATTCCATCCATGCCTTATCAACCAGATGCTTATGGAAAAATGTGAACTTCAGTGTCAAACTTACTAGCTGATGTTTCTGTAAATGTTCCAAGTGATAATTTGTATGCCATATTTTTTAAATAAGTTTTCAACTTTATGCCTGACACTGAAATGTATCAGTTTCTTTTTTCACACTATCATCGATCGAAGAAATACAAGTTAATTACTATGACAATTAAGTAATTAGAGTATTATTTTGACTCCACTATTTTGAAGCATCTTTGATCTTGAAGGCAAGGTCTTTCCTTTCTGGGTTTTTTTTATATTAATTGTACGTATTGCTTGTGTAATCATTACGCCGTAAGCTACAATACTTGTACACATATTCGTGCGGGAAAATGAATCCTTACAGTCTTGGAATTTCACCTTTATGTATACAACAAAGAAGAAACGACGATTTCCTAATTTAGTGGAAAATGTTCAAATTTCCTTTCAATCAATGAATTTTCGAAAGTTCAAATGAATGCAAAACACTTAGCAATAGAAAAATTTTCCTTGTATCGGAAAAGAAGCATATGATGTAATTTTGCTACAAGACACGTTCAAAATAAAGTATGTTCCATTTTAATTTAAAATAAATCAGCTGTCCTTTTCATTAAAAAGCGCGATATTTCCACGTAATCTTACTTATCATATTCGTTAATAAAAGCAACAAAATGTGCTGATATAACTGCACTGTATGAAACTTAAAGTACCCATAAACAAAATTTAATGGCTGATTTCCTAACGTGCTATGGTCACATTGCATTTATCAGGCAGAAGAGACGCAGGTGAGGTAGAAATTCAGGTGGTATTTCGGTCTTTATCCATGAAACACTGAATTTGTAAGACTTGAAGAAGGTCTGTAATCTTGTTAAAGACATACAAGTTTGGTATCATACCACAAAATATTGTCACGTGCTTAGTGCAATTACATCTCCAGACAATTCCTCCATGTATACTTGTGAGAACAGTGAAGGTATTAAAAGTTTTTGAAAGCAAGTTTGAAAATATTGTGTCGAATTATCCAGAATGTATATACATTATAACAATGGATTTTAACGCTAGAATTAAATCTCGTGTAGATTTATGTATCCAGTGATGACTTGATTTCGTTTAATTGGAAGCGATACGAAGGTAAGTTTTCATACACCAACAAAAAGTAGTAACGATACAAATCATAATAAAGTTCTTGATTTCATTGATTTAGAAATTTAATTTTAAAATTTTTGATGTTCCGGTCATAATTTAAGGATAGAAACTGCTCGACATCTTGGTTTGGATATATCTGATAAAATCTCTGCCCATATTATGAAAATAATTCTAACTCACAACACATTCATAATCATGTCCAAAAACAACGGAGAAATAAGAAATAGGTCACCTGTTACCCAGTAACTGCAAGCTTGCCAATGCAAAAAAAAAAAAAAAGATCACTTCTGAAATCAGAAATGATCAATAGATATAACCAAAATCCATACAAAGAGGCTCAGAATCATTAAAATTTGTTTCAAAAGATTATACACTTTGAAATCTGCTGGATGTGTCCCCTTTGTGATTTTTCTACAGTGCACGCACCCCAACAATAACTAATTAATCAACCGCGTAGGAAATGTGTTAACGAAAAAAAAAAATCTCTTCATTTTCATTGAAAACAGTAATTAATTTCATAAATGGACGATCTAAAACATTGTAAGTAAACGCTACATTTGTGAAAAGGTCGTCCTGAAATAACTGATATTGCATACATTAATCCCATTGGCACCAAATGGAGAAAGCAATCGTTAAGTGGAAAACAATTAAGAATTGTCACTCGTGAAATATTTCCTTATATCTACTCAAAATAGTAAACATCCTCTACATACTAGTGGTTGTTTGTGTGCGCTCTGTTTTGTAAGTGTTACTAGCAGGTGGCTTGAAATACTGAATAAATGTGTTGTATTTTATTGCAATAAAACGTGGATTTCCTAATATTCGTTGAAATGATAAATCAAACTTTGACCAAGACTGTCTGAGACGTACACAATCACTGAGACTGGGTAAAAATACGTATCTTTTTTGGTGGTTTTGTTTGTATTTTCTTTAACGCTGATGACCAGACGGTAAAGGAATAACAGTTGAAACTATTGTACATCATAATGCTTGATTCTTTGCATATACGTGTCTCTAATTTAGCTTGTAAAAATACTTTATAAAAAATACTGTAAAAAAAAAAGTTTATCTCTATTTATTCATAAATTTTTAATTTAACTTTTACATATTTATATACATGAACTGGTATGTCAAAACTTTAATTTGCTAATGAAAACATAACCAAATACTGTCCGATGGGATTTTTTCCCACAGCAGACGGCTAGTCCTAGTAATAACTGCCATGAAAGCATATCAATAAGTAAATACTTTTCTGTGGACTTGAAACAGTGAAGATTTGTATGAGGTTATCAATGCTGGTGTCGACAAAGCTTGTTTATTATTTAACAGATACGCAAATACTTTGACAAAATGTCCCTCTGAAATAAGCACTTTCTACTGAAAGCTGACTATGGACATATTGTAGAAAACAAGTATACAAGATAAATATATTTTGCACAATGACTATGGTCACATCATAGAAAACAAGTATATAATAATACTGTATTTTAACACTGGCTATGGACACGTTGTACAAAACATGTACGCAAGAATCGTGTTTTTCTACTAATGAAAACACTTCATTTCATAATTTTACAGGATTCATGAAGTCACCAAGATTAAAAATGTATTACAAACTGCGTGATCGAAATAGCGAAGTGAAAGCCGTTGTGTGCAATCGATTTTCAAGCTCATTACTTCAAGAATACTGTACAATATGAATCTTAATTGTTAAAAAAATAATAATGACTCTCAAGAAATAACAGAACAAAAGAACTATATTTAATCAGTTTACAAATAATGTCAAAGAACTCAAGAAGGGCGCATGAATACATAAATAGTTCCTATCTCGTGTTACGAACTAATGAATCCTAGCTTTTGCGTCACATGATGCATTTGCAGCCAATCTAAATGCTTGTTACACTTACTTGGTAACAATTTGTAACTAAATATCAATATCCTACTAGTACAGGCTGCGAAATGTTACCTTAAAATCTTATAATTCTCCTCCTGTACTCTCAATATCCTGTTGGTAATATCAAAGTAAACATCTTCCATATGACCGCTCAGTAATTAGACCTTGGTCTCACTCTAGGCCGACTGATATTAATAAGACAAATTGTTTGCGTGTGCAGCGCCACTCATTGAGCGTCTTTGAAACGGAGCAAATTAATCACGATCCCTTACCTTCCATCAAATGACACAGATATAAAACGAGCTAAGAGGTCAATAATCGCCTCAATTCAAATGTAAATTGTCAGATTTCGAAATAATTATTTCATATTATACAGAATCCATGTGTTTGGCTGACAATTCCAAACCAGATTAATTTTCCAAACATTGTGGGTCCAAGCCCCCATATCCAATCTTCCCCGAAAAGTACATTAATTCAGTGTAGGTCTTCATATGTCACAACCAAGTTAAAATTCCAAATTTATAAAACTTGACCACTATAGTTAAACTTATAGTCCTGTCCATCTATTAATGTCCGAATTTGGTCAATTTAAATGCTTGCGGAGATCATAATTCATGTATGGTTAAAAGCGATTTATATTAAGAGATATATAGATTTTACTATTTTGAAAATGTTTGGTCTATATATATTTCATCATTGAAAATGTTACAAAAGTTATCTAATAAAAACAATCAATTTGCTAGTATACTGTAATACTGACAAAAGTTAGTTTGCGACCGTGAGTTAATACAAATCAAAATAATCTGATAATCTTGATTTAATACTTACACTAATTACACATTTTAAAATTATCAGATACTGACAACGATACGATCTTTTCTAAAATAAAGTAAAACTTGTTTGATAAGTTTCCAGGGGAGCGTGGCTCGAAAAGACGCTGACGGTTTTGTAAAAACATCATTGTGTGATTATCAATAATTTATTTGTATTCGGTTACCAAGACAAGATGTTTTTATTCAGTTAGCAAGACCAGTTGGTTTAATTCTGTTTCAATGACAAGTTGTTTTTATTCGGTTACCATTACAAGTTGTTTATTGATGTTATGACACTATATACACTGTTTTATAACAAACTGTGTCCACTGTTTAAAGATCTGACACACTATCGACATTTGAAATAAACATCAAGTCAAATTGAATATTTGCATTTCATGTCCTAACAATAAATGATCTGACCATATACCTGCAACTGACATTTTGTAATTTCCAATAGCACAACTGGTACTACTTTCGATTTCTACCTCAGAAATAAATCTGTTCTTGGATATATTTTCATATTTCATCAATTTTCTTCTTTCCTCAATCTCTCTCTCTCTCTCAATTTTCTTCTTTCCTCAATCTCTCTCTCTCTCTCTCTCTCTCTCTCTCTCTCTCTCTCTCTCTCTCTCTCTCTATGAACTTAGGTCAAATGTGTCTAGATGTTTTGTGTTGTGAAGTAATGCTAGGTTGTCCCTAAGAAAAACCTAATAATCTCATGGATTAGCTTATTTAAAGTAATTGTACAAGTCAATCTTGCACAATTATCACAAATTGTACTCGTCAACGACAAATTAGACTTGTCTTTTGTTATTCCTTCACTGACCCCCTACTATCAAAATACGATAAAAGTTTTCGGGAAAAATTTAGACATTACGTGACATGCCAAAGATGGGTTATTGATTAATTTCTTATTTTGATCACACTCATGTGCTTTGAAAACAAAGTAAAAACATGGCATGAATGAGAGTTGACTGTAAACCAAAATTAAGTGATTGTCGAATTTTGGGCGACGCGGCTCTTACTTAACAAGACCGTCATTGGAACATAAATCATCAAAACAAAACAAATATGCAAAACCCTAACTCACAATAACTGCACTCTATTTGCTGAAGGTGTTACGTACTGTCTGTTATCGAATGATATTCACCTCCACCACCCTAATAATGTTCACCATATCCATGCGCGTAAGCTGTACTGCCAAAAAAGCTTTAATTTTTCATCAACCCTACCTCATCCCAGTAATTATTTGGACAAAAGAGACTACTGGAATTATTAAATGCAAAAGAGAAATTTGCAAAAACTTACTGTTTTTGCCGTTTCTAAAAATAAACGTTGTAACTAATTTATATTCATGTATTAATACAGATTACTTGCCTAACATTAACCGCAGTATGACAGAATGGGGAAAAAATTAATGACCACTTTTCCGCCATTAGTATATAACAAAAATAAAATATGTTCTCAAGAGATATCAGAAAATAGTTCATAAGTGACAATGAAACATTGTATTATCACAAGTTCCTGTGACAATGCAATATTTCCACTACACTAGTGAGATATTTTTTTAGTATCTATTCACAAACTGTTATTCCTCTCTCTCTCTCTCTCTCTCTCTCTCTCTCTCTCTCTCTCTCTCTCTCGCTCATATATACAACACAGATTTCATCTTCAAATTTTTTCAGTATTTATTGGAAATGGATACATGCTGATTTCATGGCAATTTCGCATCCTGAACTAGAGATGTTCGATTATTTCCGAAACCATGTTTTGTTTGAAGACACAGACAGCTTAATTCGACAACCATATTACGCGGTTGATTTCTCACAGGGAGAATCTCTTGCGTCATTTACTTCTAATTCTCTTATTCGTATAAGAAACGCATTTTGTGGCAAGAATTATTTTTTTTAAATCGCTGGTATTCTGAAAGGTGGAAATCCATGTGCAGTCATGCGACAAATTTAAATGCTATTTATTAAAATGCAGTTTTAAGTTACAAACTGCAGCCTCTAAAAAATATGGTTTCACACATATATTTAGTTTATAAATAAGTCAGACATACTAAATTTATTTGGTTTTTACGGACGTATTTACACGTTCTCACTTAGACACAAAATAAAATTGGCATGTTTAGCATCCTTTAAAATAAACAAACATGCACACCTACTATTTCAACTCCATTTTACACTCTTACAACACATGAAGCAAGATCGTTTAATAACATGCGGTAAAATCGATCAATTTATGTGCTAATGCGATAGAGAAAAGTATCTTTTTCTTTTACAGCACTTTACAGAAATGGTGGCAAATAAACAAACAATGTGGGGATTGAACTTACGTAGAGGTGGTTAAATTTACAACAACAGGTTCATGTTGTTCATGTTTTTGGAGTATATTTTGAATTTGTACCTCGTTGAAAACTATACCTAATATAAGTATATGGGCTTTTTAAAACTGCGACTCGATATCTTAACCTATATGTACTGTTAGCAATATCCGGTAATAAATAGTTCTCACTTTTAAAAAAAATCCATGGTATATATCTTAAACGGCAATATAAATTTTATGATGGATAATTAAATAGAACAAAAATACATTCATGATATTGTCTAGGAAAATGAAATACATAGAAATAAAATAGTTCGGTTTTGTTTTGTTTTCTGTTGCTTTGTTTATTTTTAAGCTGGGAATGGAATAGGCTATTCAAGGAACGCAATACAAGCAGCACACAAATGTTGAAACGGTCTAAACCAACATACTGACAGATGATGGTGCTATAATCATCGTACACAGTAGTAACATGTAAGTTGTACCGTCTATAATTACATACAAGTCGGCTCCAACTGCACAGTCTCGGAGCTACCGTTGCACAATGCGCTGACACATCAGGGTCTATGCAGTTTGTTAAGAAAATCAGCAGAACAAACATAACAAACCATTACGTAACGCCAGATCAGAGTCTATGTTGTTTGCAGTCAGACTAGACTAATAATCGAGAACAGACGGTGTCTAGTAATGCTCTCCGATATACAGATACATCGATACCCGTTAACTGTGACTATTTTGGTATGCTATTCAATGAAATACATCATTTTTAAAATAAAATTCTTTAATACTTTGCACAAAGTATCCATTTCTTTAGAAGTCAGTGCCAAAGTATAACTTTTGCACTAGTGCTGTCGAACATATATCGAAGGGAAACTATCTGGATATTTATCCTTAACAAGTTTTGAGCAAAAAAAGATCTACACTTTACAATCATTCCTCTGAAACAATACAAGTTGGATTCCCAGATCTTATTGTGCATTATGCAAACTAAATGAAGTTAGGGTTTGTTTGTTTTTTTAAATTTTAAACACGTATAAACACGTGTACAGTATCTCGACATCTCCTCGACGGATGCTTTGTCAAAGAAATTCTGCAAGTAAATAAAACCAAATTGGTTCAGAAAATCCTCAACGCGGTCTTCAATTAAAACAAACCAAACAAAACAGAAAGAAAAAAAAATCAACGTAGTTTTAAATTAAAGAAATTCTCAACAAAGACTTTTATTTAAAAAATCCTCCACGTGGTCTTCAATTAAAAAATCCGTCACGTAGTCTTCAATTAAAAAAATCCTTCACGTTGTCTTCGTTTAAAAGTCATCCACGTAGTCTTCGTTTAAAAGTCATCCACGTAGTCTTCAATTCTGATTTTATTAAGAGTAAAGGCTGTAAAGAATATCTGTATTTTCCAAGTCTTTGGGTTCCGTGTCAAGAATGCTTGCAGAATCGTTTATTTTTTGTTGTTGTTGTTTTAATGGCACTTGTAACTCAATATTATTTGTAACATATGGGAGAATGAACACATACAGGCAGCTCAAAGGGACTGACCTGGGCGGGTTTCGAACCTGCGACCCTCGGACTGAGTCAGATTCTGTACCAAATGAGCAACCTCGACTACCTAGAATTAGTTTAAACATATAATGTATTATTTTAACACTGAATATTACGTTTGGCCATAAGTTTTGTAAAGTTGTTGGCAGTCTTCCCTTTACAGACTGGAGAAATATTATACAAGAAAGGCGACAAATTGAGAGAGAGAGAGAGAGAGAGAGAGAGAGAGAGAGAGAGAGAGAGAGGGAGAGAATGCACTTAATTCTGCAATTAACGAATCCCATGTGATTGAGAAAAAATACAACAGATGCTATATTTGAACTGTGTTATAAACGAGGGAAAATATTACATAAAACACTGTACACGTACTGAATATTTCAATATTTTACGTAATATTCGACATTTCGTTAATTCGATTTTGATATGACCAGGAGTTGAATGTAAATATGCCACATACTTAAGACATAATGGATGTTTCGGGGTGCTGCTACCTTATAAAATACGTATAAGTAGACAAGTAGACATGTAGTTTATTACACCTTACTGTAAGCAGTTGCTGATGTTTGCCTTATGGATAAATCAATACATATTTTAATACCAGCACAAAAATGGACTACGTGATATATCGTGTATCCGAGAACAAACTATTATTAATCACTCATAAACGTATTGTTCTGCAACAGAAAAATTAAGTCATGCATCTTAACACAGAAGCACTCTGGGTAATCTCCACGTAATTAAGATGATTATTTTGCTTGTCGTAAGTCTTAACACGCTCCTCTGAAAAACATCGCATATTTACAAAAATAGAGGTGGAAATATGGCAGGACAAGCGTCCAATCTGCGTCATACATCCAGAAATCAATCCACTTTCATACGTAAGCAAGCCACTCGATGCCTTTATGCAAACATGCAATAAGTGTGGAAATCTGCACACAAAATAGCACACTATTAATTCTGCCAAAGCTTAGAAACGGAGTTAATTTGGTTTCCCAATCAAATAATTTCGTAGTTAGAACAAATTTAATTAACGATGGCAAACAGGGGCCATGATTTTAATCTGTAACATGTTTTGCGTATTTAATTTATCCCACTGACTTTGTCAAATAATATAATGCACACAAAAATAGCAAAGAGAACAAAATTATTCAAAACATTTCCTTTTTTATCACTGCAGACGGATTCATACTGTGTGAAAACAATGTGTAATTGTACATTTTTAAAAACTAGATCAGTCGATACTTTCTATGAACATCCGTTTATTATAAAAGTAAAGCCAAACATTAAATACAATCTAGTTAACATTTTTTTTTTAAATGTGAAACTAACGACAATTAGGATTTGTAAAACAAAATTTCTGCGGTGTTATATAATTTATATCTGAGCTGATGTAAAAAAAGAAATATTTCTTGTAACTTATAGATATTTACTAATACAGTGGTAATTAAAGTCTGCACATTGCATAGGTAACCATAAAATCATTTCCCGTGGGAACTACGCAGAATCTGGAACATACGTACACACATTCCATTTATCCCGTCAAAACAGTTCTTGACCTAATCTGACCTTACACTGACTCCGGTTTTAAGAACGCCATAATTCACCCGTGTCTTATCCCTGTATCAGTCGACCGCAGAGTAACCGCAACTGCGTAATAATAAAATGGTCTACTCCACCTCCCACTTAATATTCGTTCGATCTACAGTTTAGATCTAAGCCCTCCGCAAAGCTGCACTGTAGCGCTATATTGTAACGAGGAAGACTATCTCCGCCATATTGTGTTTACCTCCTTT
>JAECUM010020086.1:0-10598 GCA_016617855.1 Megalonaias nervosa
GCTCTACCTCATCTGCAGAGTGATGCTTCTCCACAGTAAACTATTTACAGACGCCTCCTCCAGGAGTATAGGTGCCCTAAATAGGATTAACTTTGACACACGTTTTGTTCTGAAGACCTTGATGACTATTTGTCCAGGGACAGTTCTGCTAGTGTTTATGCTTTCTTTGTGGATTATTGCAAGCTGGCTTGTCAGGGCGTGCGAAAGGTAGGTAAGAAGATATTGTATCTATGGAATGTTTCCGCTTATGCTTCATCCTTTGTTGCCGCTCGGCAGTCTTTTTCTTTTAAGTTTGTAGTACCGTCGATATATGCTAACAACGCTGAAAAGATCGACTTTACGGTAACGTCTCGTGATAGGACAGAAGTAGATTGATCTTGGTTTGTGTGAAGATTATTCTTCCGCAGTAATAAGGTAGAACTCTGATAAGGACACGATTTGAAAATTGCATTGACAATTGGTTAGAGTTGTGATAACCCATTATACGAACTTTTTAGATCGATTTTCATCGAAACATAACATAGATTTTTACATTGGTTATAAGCACCCTGCGAGAAGCAATTCTTTTATTTTCAGTCTGCAGTCTCAATCCTGTTTACGAAATAGTTATCCCATTTTACCAACATTCAACAGAGCCTATCCATTTATCCTTCTTTCATAGCGGAAAACAAATGAAAGGAACAAACGACTGCTGCTTCTGGCATAAGCGCTCATTGTACGCTTTCGAAAGAAAACATAGACTTCCCCGCCCTTCCTCATCATATCCCAAAAGTTTACTATACAGTGATTTAATTGTATTAAGTATTGTTCTGGATCTTTTATGTTTTAGTATGGAGAAATACAAGGAGATTTATGTAGGCAATTTTCCCACGTCTCTACATAAGTTTATGTAAGATGTAAATGCAATCGAATGTTTGTTTCTCGTACTGGAAAGTATATCCGGGGCGTAAAGCATATGAAGCGTAATGTACCACTACACATAGTGACCTATACAACCCAATAGCTTGAAGTTGATACCTAAATCACGCCAAGAAGTATAGCGTTCTAGTTATGCTAGCGTGCATCCTGACTTGTTCGCATTAATCATAAAAATGGCCCCTTTCTAGACATGATAATTTATTCTGTTATTTTGTTCTTTGTTTGTTTTCGTTATTCACCTTGCCTTCGTCTCTCTCTCTCTCTCTCTCTCTCTCTCTCTCTCTCTCTCTCTCTTTACCTTCTGTTCTGTTTTGGTATATATTTATAACTTACAATAATAAATTATATATGCCATGACATCTGTCAGAGGAATCCAGAGTTAATGTGCATTTGCAGTAGAGTTATTAATGAGTCGCCAAGTGAGTATGTTTTCTACGCACAAATGCCTTTATTCAAGACAAAGTTCCAGGTTTTGGAGGGATGTGCGCTTATCGAGAGGGTATTATGGTTTTGTTGCAGGTAGGAAAGGCGATGGGTGCTGTAATTCGTAGACCAGGTTTTGATATTCAGTATATATACTTTAATACCATCTTTGGTTTTGGGGCTCCGAGTGGTCATTACACCTTTGTCCGCGTGGGTTCGTTTCTCGAGATCGGCCAATGTTTTTATGTGGGAAAGCTTGCCGGCAGCTTCCCGGTGGTCATTGGTTCTTTACGGGGTTTATCCTTGAGTTCTTCTTCCACCAGGTATACTGGCCGCCATGTAATACCATCTTTTTTTAATTGTATGTGCCAATGAGCGTGGTTCACTGAATCAGTTTACAACTTATATATATCCTACATCATAAAACTGAGCAGACTAAACAACTGTTAGATTTTGTTGTTTCACAGAACAATGAAGTGACATATGCAAACATTAATACAAAACCATAACTTCAGCGTGAAATGACTCATTTCTGTTATCTTGGTGTTATTGATACTACCTATGCATTTCCCGATGCATCTGTATTTGCCAGGTATTGTTGGCCTTCCAAGTATTTTCAAGAGAATGTGGGCAGATATAATTAAGTGCTGGCATTTATGTCAAGTAAGAAACTATAATTCGTTCAAAGAATAACTGTCATTAAGATTATGTTTTACTTCCACTCTACCGGATGGTAGGAATATATAAAATGTGTTTGGTACGTATCTAGAACACTCACCCTTTAAGTACTTTGCATAATAACCCGTATTCTAAATGGTAAAAATGTATATTTCTGTATGAGGGCAAGAGCCAGCTTTACATGAACAAACACATGCACACACGCACATACATACATGCTCACTCTCATTAAGGTAAATACCGACACACAAATATATAATCTGATAATAATTTTAATATAAAGCGTATATTATGCTTTGTATTGTATTTGTACTGGTGTATCGTGTCACGTGGTTTCATACGACGTTGGTGACATTTGGTCGGTCTCTATAGCCGTGAGCGTTTTGTTGCAAGTGAATATTTGTTCAGCATAAAACCTTGTGACTGTACAAGTTTATATTCAAGTCATGTAAATGACCCAAAGTTGATCCAGAACAACAGTTATTTTGAACTACAAACACACTGTACAATCCATTAAACATTCTAAATTGCTCTGCTCTACTCCTGACGGATTAAAATAGCACACGATCCACTTGGCATCAACAAAATAGGTCAACTAAATGTTATAGAAAAGAAGCTTATTAATCTAAATATAATTATGAATATCATCTATTTTATAGGCTGTCATCAATACTTCAGAGGCATTTACATACCGTGACTTCCCTTGTCGTAAAACGTATTGTCAGTGGTTGTATTGCTTCTACAACTCTCCAATTTAAAATGTAAATTTCAAATGAAATCATAATCAGAAGTATGAAAGAATATTTTGTCTGCCTGACATCTGGCTGGAAAGAATGAAAGCGTATTCAAAAGGAGCAGAACCAATTAAATTTCTCCTAAATTTTAAACTATTTTTCGTGAGCATGATTCAGTAGACAGTGACAACCAAAATTTATTGTACGTTTTATTAAACTTCCTCCACACATTTTAAGCTCAAAGTAACGAAAATGAAAGGAGAAAAGAAAAACAGAGTTTCAGAGCTGGTAGTCAAAAATGAAACCTGCGAACTCATCAAATTTCTCATAATCTGTGTCTATTTTGTGTAAACTTTGCTTATGTTATAATAATAATAATAATAATAATAATAATAATAATAACAATATATTTTGCTTTAGGAGGATGACGAATTTAACATTAAAACTAATCTCACATGTGATCCACAGAAAAATGAATACAAATTACATACGTATGTTAAATCTCATCTTAATACTGTAAAAGTTGACAAAATTGACTTGTAAAATAATGGAAGATGATATCATTAATTCAAAACAATAAAATAAAATACATGTCTTGCAAATTTTTCTATTTGGGGTCTAGAATTATTTTGTAGTTTTATGTTGAAATCTATTTTCTATGACTATAGTATCGAGTGTTCAGAGACCTATGACGGCTTAGCAAATTTGTCATCATCAGTATTAGCAACATTTTTATGATCATAATCATTATCGCCATCATTATCATTGTCATCCCCATGGTTATCATATTCATGGCGGCTGTCATCATCGTCGTAATCATAATCATCGTCATAATTGTCTTCGTCGTAGTCATCATGATATTCATACAAGGCCGCCAATGCGTGTGCCTGGACAAGGTACTTTGCTGCAATTGTTTCGGTTTTATATAGACTTCCATGTAATGATGTAACTTCAAGAAGCATTAAAACAAGCACTTACTCATCCAGCTATCTTGGTTACCATCATCATTACTATCATCACCATCTTCGCCGTTTACTAAATGAAGCTCAAGAAAAATCGTGATTTGTGCGTTGTAAATGATCATTTTTCACATTTTTGTTCTCTTCTTTCTGCCAAATAAATGTTAAATCACAATTTTGAGCATGTTACGTCGGGATTTAGTCTTATTTACAAGTACCTCGTGCGGCCTCTAATGTTCAATAACTAAACTTTATGGAAGTTTTTATCACATATACATCACTAACAGAAGAAGTATTATGGCCCAAATATAAAGTTAAACCTTTTTTATGATCGCGTGGACATTACAGTATGAAAAAGGTCGTTTCATCTATCTACGAAACTATTGTTGTCATTTGATATGCCTTGTCATCAAATAATGCAGTATAGTTGTTACTAGAGAGTAGCTTTTTTGAGCCCATTTATAATAACATCGGAGCACTCTACGGGAATCGATTTTATTTACTGCCTCTTGTGAATCTTTAGGTGACAAGTACGCATGGCAGTCAGATAATTTTGTTGGATCACTGCCTAAACAAATTTAAGTTTATAATCTCCTTACAAACTAGAAATATCAATGAATACAAATTGCATATTTTTATTTAGAGTATTATTTGGACCGCATCAGAATATTGACAATATTTAATTTAAATATTAAAAATTCCTTCATCCACTTTTGTTTGAATAATGAATATGAATGATGATATTTATGGTACGATATTAACACTTAAGAAGGAGCCTTACAGTGCGCCCGTACACAGGAAGCAAAATTTATGTATACAGTTATTCACACATTCAACACAAATTTGTGTATACGGTTATTCAAACATTTAACACAAAATTTTGCATACGATTATTCACACATTTAACACAAATTTGTGACATGTTAACTTCCATAACACATTGATAGTTCTTTTTCACACACACAGACACACAGTATATATATATATATATATATATATATATATATATATATATATATATATATATATATGTGTGTGTGTGTGTGTGTGTGTGTGTGTGTGTGTGTGTGGGTGTGTGTGTGTGCATTAGAGGTTGCACACTCGATTAAAGGAAATGTTAGGTATCCAGACCTAGACAAGAATTTACTGTTTTTTAAAATGATCTAGTAATTTTAATCCATTTCAATTGTTCTTAGTGATATTTTGTTTGAATCCCATCGTTATTAAAAATCGTGTTTAAATATTTTAAATCTTTGCACGCCACATCTTACAATAGATTGTCAACAATCACCGATTCGGTCCTACAAGTGACATGGAGCTATTGAAATGAGTCTTTTTTTACAAGTAACAAAGTAGCGTCAGTTATATTACATATTGATATCCAGAGCATAACGATGCGTGAAAGCATCTGAAGATGTTCAAACATGAACACCAGTAATGAAAAGAACCGAAGCTGTACAAATAAATACTCCAGTAATCAAAAGTACTGAAACTGAAGCAGTTAAAGCAAGTACCCCCGTCATTACAAGAACTGAATCTGTAAAAACAAGTACTCCAGTAAACACAAAATCTGAAGCTGTTAAAAGAAACATGATAATAATAAAATAACTGAAGCTGTTAAAATTTATACGCTCGTAAACCAAGGAGCTGAAAGTGATAAACTATATACCCCAGGTAACGAAAGATTCAGTACCTTGTTTATGACAGACTGCCGTGTTTTATTACGTGTCACTTATTCATAAAAAGTTTAAATTCATATAATTCCGGTAAAAGCTGCTGTTCGCGTCTCTAGTTTTAGATAACAATATCAATTTAATGTGTTATTTTGATATTTTTCTTCGAAGAGTCATTAGTTTTAATTTGATTAAGATTACTTGGACCACTTGCTGGAATGAAAACAATCAATCTTAAACAGGTGTCTCTTTGACATCTTTTAATTTTTAAAAAAAAAAAAATTTGTTTTGGTTGTTTGGGGTTTTAATTTAATTTTGAAATATTACACTGTTTAGTACATTAGTATGTGATGTTGCAGATTAGGAAACCGTACTACCAGTTTCTGGTTTATCAGTCCAAAAAATGCATATATCCTATGAACAATTGATTTCATACCATGAAATTGCTGCCTATCGCCGATTATATGAAGAAATTATTCTATTCTGTGCAAGAGCGAGATCCAATTACCGATTATTTTCCACAACAGAACTATGACTCCAGAGATGCTAACTCTTGCTTCTGACACAGTAGACACAACGAAAGTTTTTGAATAGTTTTCATTATGTTGGATGCCATAAAGATCCGTTCATACTAGTTTAGCAATAGATTAATTGCTGCCATGCATTAAATTATCTCTGATTCTTTTTTTATGTAAATCGTGTAACCGTCGATTAAAATGACGTGTTCAAAGCGAGAAGATACAACCACCGTCAATAAAGAGCTGGTTCTTATAGTTAGCGGGTATTAAGTCAACTCCGATAATTTTCGACAGCAGGCTGTGAGGGGGTAGAATCCAGCAACAACAATAACGACGATGATTAGCATGAAATGTTTCATTGGGTATCTACTAGAAAATAAAGTCTGTGTGAAAATAAAAAATGAAAATAGATCACAAAATGAAAATGGTTTACAAAACATAAAAAAAATCCTTAAGCATGATGAAACTAAATGAGAGTACTGCAAAACGAAAATGCCACAATTTATAAACTTTTGTATTCTTTACAAATTAATGTCTCAGTATGATTTCGGACTAAATTTATAAGATCGAAAGCTCACCCTATCCCTTGAACATGCCATCCCAAATGATGTACAAAGCTTTCAGGTATCTAAATGAAATGGTGTAGGAGAATTGATGCTACACAACGTGAAGTGGTGCAGATGTCGATGTCCTTACTTCCCGCTGAAACAAATGTAGAGGTTGCAAGCGCCAGTGTCAATTTAGTGGCTTCTTAGAGAATAAAAGCTCGAATTAGACACATAATGTTTTAACTGAAACAATTTTAAATGACCAGGGTTCGCAACATATGTACCTAAAATTGCAAAAGAAATAATTTGGTTAGAAATAATTATCACCGGTGCAATTATTGCGAAACGTTCATTTAGGATCGTCGCATTTGATACGATACAAACTATTATGTATTCGACTTTTAATCACTGACTTCATTATCATGGCTTTAAGCGCATACACTGTACATACTTGGTACCAATATAGTATATTCAGATGTGTTTACTTAATTAAGTGAGGTTACAGTAGTTGAAAGTTTTTGTACCGTTAAAGTAGTTGAAAGTTTTTGTACCGTATATACTCGGTTATAAATCGGGTCAAGCTGCAAACAACAAAAATCATGATCTGCCGTAGCATATTGCGCCTGCAGGTCATGGTCTATGTTGTTTGTTCTACTTGATTATTCCTAACAAAATGCACAGACCCGGATCTACTGGCGCATCTGGGTCTGTGCAGTTTGCAGTTGGACTTGTCATATAAGCCTGTTCACATGGTAAAAGTCCATTCCTAATCTGATCGATTCATGTGTACCAAATTGTTCTTCATCACGATGTTAGTGCTGCGATTGTTTGCTATTTCTATCACTGTGATTATACATTAACAATTAATACGATCCATTATTACCATTGTGGTTTCTCGATCATGTTTTAAATGCAGTGGAACTGTGAGTAACCTGGAAGATATGCATCACCCCTCCCTCATTCGCTTAAAAACCATACTTAGAAAAATTTGCAACGATACCGCAATGCACTTTCTATCACGAGTGAGGATGGGGGTAGGTGCGAATGTATTACTATTCTCAAAATAAAGCTGCACTCATTCTGACCTGCATATCGGTATATGATCTGTAAAGATATTGAATACTCATAGTAGATGATGGAATCAGTCATGTTAATTACATCTATAATAGTCAATAACATCCGTTTTGTCTACAATAGATGTTTAATTTAATTACTCACTACAACGCCCTTGTAAGGGAACCAGCCATATTAACCTGCTCTTCAAACTATTTGACCATTTGTACTTTAGTGTATTATTTAACAAATTGAAAAACATAATAGTTTAGTAAGACTATGTTAGGGAAGCGAAACATTGAAATCGGCGGACGGAATATTTAACAATGGTACAAATGCCACGAGTGAAATGATCAATGGAAATAAATCTATTAGTTTGCTGGTTATTCTTTTACGATTTACATTTCTTAAGAGGAATAGAAGTAATTGCAAAGTTAAAATTGAATTTAAAAATTTAGTAATTATAATAAGCCACCTCCTCCAAAGAAAAGAAAAACTAAGAGAAAACGAATAGAATTAAGCATTAAATTGTACCTCTTTTATTTTAAAGAATCTCAAAAACATCTTGCATATCTTTTAAGATATTTGATTAAAACGATTGTATTTAAATAAACCACTGGCTATTGAAATTTATGTCGGCAAGAATTAAATATAGTATATAAGGAAACAGCATATTTAATAACTCAGTATACGAGCTTCCTCTCGTCGTTTGATTGTAAAATGTAACAGTAAAATGGTCTGAATGCATCTTGAAGTAAAGAAAGTAACGCAACAAAATCAGTGCAAATGGTATAAAATGATACTACATTAGATTGCAAGGAAAGCGAATCTACGATACACCTTATATTTTTTGGACACGATTTCACATGGCCTGTAATATGACACCCTGGATTATTTGTCGTAAGAAACCAATGGCGACAAAGCCATTCCATCTCCTGTAAACTAGCGTGAGAAAGAGTGATGAATCATTTGCCTGGGTTTTTACAGGTACACCCAAATCTCGAAAGATAATTGCCATCAGAGATCAAGAACCAGATACAATAGATGGACTTTTATTGACATTTGTGGTAAAGGTCAAAGACCAAATGTCCAAGATAACACACACACACACACACACACACACACACACACACACACACACACACACACACATGTAAACTAGCTAAACATATATTGAAAGATTTCCAGTTAATTAATTAAAATGTACACCTCCATACTTCATATCCCTGTACCAAAACAAGTCAGAAAAATATACAATAACGAACAGGCTTAGAGATTAATTTTTGTAAACTCTTTAAATGAGTAATATTTACGGTGGTAACAATCAATATCTGTATGAACCTCTAAGTGACATTCAGTTATGTTTACAGAAAAGATCATTATAAAATCCGCCCTTTTTTCTATAAGGTGTAAGAATGGTTATTTTGCATCGCTTAAATGGCCTTCTTGGAGGGTTGCAAGAAATAGTACATCAAGCATATAAA
Source organism: Megalonaias nervosa (assembly GCA_016617855.1). Classification (NCBI taxonomy): domain Eukaryota; kingdom Metazoa; phylum Mollusca; class Bivalvia; order Unionida; family Unionidae; genus Megalonaias; species Megalonaias nervosa. The sequence continues at coordinate 8,989 of JAECUM010020086.1, forward strand.
TTAGGATATATTTGCAATTGTTTCGGTTTGCATCATACAAACAGTCTACAATAGGCTGTAAAATAAATAATTCTTACATGAAACAAATACACAAAACAGAATTTAGGCAGTAATATCCCTTGGAATAACCGACTAGATTTGACAGCTAGAGACTGCACCAAACTGTTAAAAATACTTGATGTTGCGTGGTAAATGATATGTATTATGTGTTTTGTCTTGGACATTTAACATACGTAAAATGTGCCGGAAAGTATACTCTAATTTGTCTAATAATGTTTTTGCTTTGTACGATAATACACTCAAGTCTGACAGAGCTACTATTTTTTATTTTCAAATTTGTGAAATGACACACACACACACACACACCAAGTATGGCTGGTTTTGTAATTTTTGGAATATAAAATTTTTTGTGTGTCATTAAATTACCAGTTATTGAACACGGTTAATTTATTAATTTAGTTATTGATCTACAATGAATACTATTGGAGATGAAGATTTAAACTTTTTGTATCATATGACTGGACTTGTAAGAAATAGAACCTTGATTGCTTGGAGTATGGAGAAGGCTTATGGAAGTTGAATGATGCAAGCATTTATGCTTGAGTAAAATACATAAGTGTTGCTACTTTTATCCAAAATTCTGTGTATACTTCCATTGGCAGATGGCATTTCATATTTCGTGCCTTTATTACCATCATCTTGAAGTGTAAATTTGCCGTGTTTTTATATTTGTATTGCTTTTCGGGAGTGGAGGTGCGGAGGTTAAGTGCACTAATGGGAATTTTTTAAGACTAAAAGGTTAGAATCAACCTTTTGAAACTATCTGAAATTTAAGTGTTTGTAGTTAGAATACGTACTCGGTACTATAGTGTCTCATGTTTTCTGCTTCTAATAAATGATTGAGTCGGAATTGACTCGATTTATTTTCCATTGTATTCTTTATTGTTTTTTAATTTTCTTTTCAGTTTAGTATGGATCATTTTGACATTTATTTAATCAATTATTTCCCTGAAATAAGACAATATGCGTGTGCATGTATTGACAGGTCTGAACAAATTGCAAACGGGTTTCGAGACAGTCTGGTCAGTGTTGCGTTAATCCTGTATCGACCATGTCTAATGTTGATAAAGCGGGGCTGCGGAAACGGGTATCTGTATGATTTTGGCCTATGATCGAATTGTTAAATAGGTTTCATAGGACTGGTCACATCAAATTTCTATGTGACTCGAATCTGTGATTAAAGGTGATAGTTAACGTTTTAGCCGGTTAACTGGACAATATGCTTAGATGTTATTAGAAGACTGGGTAATAAGGTTGCAATTAAGATAAATGAATCTGCAGGATATTATGTCAAAAGTACCATCACGTTAACTTTTTCGTGTCTGAAATCCATGCCATTGTAATTTTTAAATAATTTGTCTTGAGTGCAATTAGTTGTCATTACGTTGAAATACTCATCGGTATGACTATAAATGTACAAAAATATTATTCACACAGACGCGTTAATAAAATCAGAAACTTACCATAGTCAAGAATATCTTCCTTTCCTATTGATACAAGGTACCCTGGGGGACGGAAAATCCAAATATTTACCAACCAAATGTTTATAA
>JAECUM010020087.1:0-27296 GCA_016617855.1 Megalonaias nervosa
CACTATTATATCTACCAATATCTTACATAAACTTTGCTATAATTAGTAATTTTGAGAAAATAAGGAAGAACAATCTGGATTATATGAAAGCAAAGTAACAAATGGAGTGACATGGATAGTTGTTGTTGTTGTTCTTGTAGAGTGTAACGCCATTTTTCAGCACAAGATAGGCTATACATGGCGGCCAGTATAATTGGTGGAGGAAGAACCCTGGAAAACCCCGGGAAGAACCACCGACTCACGAGAGGCTACTGGCAGGTTTTCTCACATACCAACGTTAGCCGAGCCTGGGACTCGAACTCACGCAGACAGAGGTGAGATGTCAGTGATCCGTAACGGTGAGCGCTTTAGACCACTGGGCCACTCGGGGCCCCGACATGGATAGTGTATCACATCTGTATACGACGACTGCCCCTTGCTGGACAGCAATGATCTTTCGACATCTGTGCAATGCAGAATTCTTACCACGATTTTCTTGTTCATTTTCGCACTTGCTAAACTGAAAATACATAATACATCCAGAAATCCAGTTTAAATACGAAGTTAAAGGAAAATGAAAATGAAACGAAAGAACCAAAGACTATTTAACGCTTGCCATCTGAAGCAGCATTAACTTATTTTCGATTATATAACTGTATTACAGTCAGGTATAACGCGCCATTTTAATAGCTAATCCGGGATGGAAAAGTCAGCTGTAACCATACATTCTTGAAACTCAGTGGCCTGTTTCGCATGGAAAAATATATACACCTGTTATACATGATATTCTCTAAAGGTTTAAGACAATCTGTATAGCTTGAGTTAAACTATAAGTTTTGGGAGTGCTTGCTTTAACACGAAGCACCAGGAACAGTCTCTTTAAGCTCTACTCATAGGCCGAGAAATCAGCCCCACATCCGTGATGATATTGACTGGTGTTTTAGGGGATGATATCGCCTCTTCATTAAATCATGCAAAAATCTGCAGAAAATCTTTTCTGCAATCAGTGTGCATTTTTTTTTTGTACACCTACCGGTTTTTCTCGCGGCTGTGGAGCTACTTTCGGCTGAAAGGTTCTTTTGGTGACCGGAGCAATTCCTATGATTGGCGACTTGTAAATCCACATGAAATAGCACAATCCTCTGTCTTGTGGCCATTTTGAATTTCATGCTAGATATGGCTGTTACCCAATACCTGTAAGTGTCAAAACTTCATGCAGGTGTGTTCCGGAAAGACTTGCACGCAGCAAAATTGTACATTGTAATGGACAGGTGACATCAGAAACTACATATTTGCCATTAATATCAACAGAGATTGGGGGTGGGGTATCGTGGGTGATTTATCGGACTAACGCTGCCCATGAATGAGTATTTATAATGCACATGGAATTTAATTTAATCCCTTCCACTCCGACCCTCTATGTAACGCCTTATTTATAATACTATGCCATTAGCTCCGATCTCAGGTATAAAACCAAAATTCTCAGACCATTAAAGTGTGCGTGAAGGAGTGAACGCATGAACCCTATGATCTCAAAACAAAGGCAAAATGGACGACCATAGCGAATTTACCCTTTTTTACACATTACTGATCACCCCAAATTATTTGACAAATTTCCACCGGTTTAAAAGAAATAGTACACAGAATTAAAACAAAATACAAAATGCAAGAATCCCTCGAAGGGACTGATGCTGTACTAGGAGAAAATAATTGCTACGAATTCAAGACAAGACTATTTCTTCCTTTTAACTGCTGAGTGTTGAAAACCATCTCTGATATTCTTCAGTAATAACAAGATCTTCAAATTAGATGCCGTAGTATACGTATGTAATGTCAGCTTGACACTATTGTCTTTTGGTGAAATCCCTAAGTCATAAAGATAATTTATCCTTGGGAGTGGTGACAAAAAGATTTTTAATAATGTCGTCAAGGCAGCTGTATGGAAGTACGATGAGCACCATTTTCATTTAGGGCGAACTAGGTATCATTAAAAGGCTAATGGTGAAACCCCATGTTGATATAACCATCCATTTGGAATAGAGTAGAGAAAAATACTTCTAAGATATGACTTTCCATTCAAGAGTAGTAACAAGATTTTGAAGTGTTAAATACATTTTTATTGTCACGTATATTTATCATGTGTTGTGTGTTGCTTTTCTAGATGATTATATGTTATGTATATATGTATTGTGTGATTGACCTTTGTCAAAAATCGAAGTAATGACTAGTGACATTTATTTTATAAACATAATATATACCTAATATTTCTCTGTGAATACAGATTAAATATTCAGATCATTATTATTGGAGGGAAATTTGTTTATTTGAACTTAGTGCATGAAATTAGTTTTTAACTTAGAAATTTCTAAACTTTTTGACAACTTTGTATGTTTTAGAGAAGAGACTTACCTACATCCTGGCTCTATTGTTGTATATAAACATTTTATATCAATGATGATTACTTTAAAAATTATTCATTCCTACCTTAACATACGAAGTGGAATCAGTCATACTGTTGTGTTAAGTTTTTAATTTGGGTGGATTTATTTATTCAGATTATTATTGACTGGAATTACAAAGTGATCAATAATATTTTCGGACTAAATCATTAATTTGGAATTATAGTGAATTCAGTCTAGGACGTTTTGAATTATATTATTGTGATACATCAAAGGACTGTTAACACATTGTCACACTCCAAGCCATTGGCACATTAGCATATTGTAGAGTACAGACACATCAGCACATTCAATATAAAAATGTATTTGGAACACCAATGGAATTCAGTTAGAAGTCTATACATCTGAACTTGGGATATAACCTTTAGAACATTTTGTGATTTTATGCACAATACTGTAAGTTCTTTGTAAATTTTCACTTTGTACTCTGTGGAAATATATTTGCTGAATTTTACAAAACTTGTTGCTTTTTGCTCTTTTCTGTTACTTAGTTTAGACCATAGAATCGTAACAATATAAACAAAACTTTTCAAGAGTGTAAATTTTTGCGATTATCTATGAAGAAGATATTACATAGCTAATTTTGGTAGACGGTGTAGATTCTATTTTAAGATATTAAGAATGTCTATTGATTGCATAAGGTCTATAAATATGTGTTGTCAATATTCAAATAATATAACCCATTTGCATGTTTGGGATTACTTCCCACTGGATAGGTCAGTCAGGTAGGTTATTTAACAACGTAGGGATATTTGCTAAATGTCACGTAGCGACTAGGCGCAAGTTGAGTTTTAGGATCGTATGCTTGTATACAAGAAAATAACTGAGACAAATGATTCATTCCTATTTCGGATTCTTTTTTCATGTGTTCTTGCGTTAATATCGGTCTGCAGATGTATTTAACGTTGTGTTTAAATAAAATTTAAGAGGAAAGATTTGTTTGGATTATTCATTAGAATTGCAAAGTGCGCATTGGACTAAACCATTATTCCGAGACTATAATTAATTTTTTCAAAGGAATGCTAGACAATGCAAATTTGATACATCAGGATTGATGGCACACCGGCACTTTCGAAGATCTGAATTTCATTCGGAATATTCAATTCTTTTGGACTTAAATATATCTTTTTAGGATTATTTTGGATCCAGTTCGTAATACCGTAAATTCCTCTAAAATTTTATTTTTATAACTTTAATAATTAGATTATTTGTGAAGGTTTCCGAAACGTGCTGGGTTTGCTTCCTTCTGTTACTTAGTTTATAACCATAGAATCGTAACATAAGATAGCTGCTGTGGCGGCCATACTGGACATCATATCTGTGTACATTTCGAGTAAGACCAAGTGGACATCATTAGAAGTCTTCTGGTGAAAACCCCAAGTCAATATGACGTTTTTTTCAAGCAGACTTGTGATAACAAGATTTTTAAGATGACTGTCATGGCGGCCATATTGAATATCGGATAGACGTCATTTTTATTTAGGACTAGCAAGACATCATAAGGAGCATTTTGGTAAAAACATCATATTGATATAACCAGCCAGCCAGCAGAAGTAGCGATAACAAGATTTTCAAGATGGCCCCTGCTGATACGACTATCCATGTAGGAGGAGTTGTAAAAAAAAAATTTAAGATGGAGGCGGTAGCAGCCATGTTGGACGTCAGGTCGGCACCAGTTTCATTTAGGACCTACTAGACATCATGAAAAGTTGTTGTTGTTGTTGTTGTTGTTGTTGTAGGGCTTAACGCCATTTTTCAGCACACGATAGGCTATACATGGCGGCCAGTATTAATGGTGGAGGAAGAAACCGGGAAATCCCCGGAAAGAACCATCGACCCACCAGAAGCTACTGGCAAGCATTCTCACATATCCACATTCGCCGAATCCGAGACTCGAACCCACTCAGACAGAGGTGAGATGGCAGTGATCCGTAACGGAGAGCGCTTTAGATCACTCGGCCACTCGGCCCCCCCCCCCCGAAAAGTCTTTTAGTGAAAACCCAATGTTGATATGACCATCTATTCATGAGGAGTGGCGATAGCAAGTTCTTCAAAATGTCATTCAGTAGGAGTAGCAGTAAAAGTATTTTAAATATGAACACTGTGGCGGCCATAATGGGTGTCAGACCATTTTCATTTTTTGAACCAACTAGATTGCATAAGAAGTGTTTTATTGGAAACCCCATGTTGATATGACCATCCGTTCAGGATTAGTACCGATAACAATATTTCCAAGGTAGCTGTAATGGCGGCCATACTGGGCATTAGATCAGCATCAGTTTCATTTATGACCGACTGTACGTCATAAGCAACTCTTTAGTAAAACCCCCATGTTGATATGACATTCCCTCCTGCAGGTGTAGCGACAACAAGGTTTTCAAGATGGCCACTGTGACGGATATATTGGAACTCCAAGCGGCACCATTTCATTTTGGGGAAATTAGACCACGGGATGATTGTGTTTAAAGCTTAAAGACAGTGCTCCAAGTAGTTAAAACGTGCTAACGGACGGACGACGGAAAACAGACCGACCCATCTTCTAGTCTATCATAAGTAGAGCTAAAAACAGCAAATAATTCCAAATCACTGCACCGATACATATTTAAACTCTTAGTTTACTGTGTACGGAGCGGTTTAAATATTTGCTGACTCCACAAAAGCTGGCACTAACACAGCCTCCCAAAGGGATATGAGAGAGAGAGAGAGAGAGAGAGAGAGAGAGAGAGAGAGAGAGAGAGAGATGAACAGGAGGAGAGTGGTTTCTGTATTCCTTACGTTAAATAAACATAAAGATTGGACGTTTCTTTACACAAAATAAGAACAATGAGTCTGAGCAGGGAATGTTAGACAGGTGACAGCGATAGACAACTGACCTTGGGAGACGGGTAGGGGGAGAGAAGGGGCTATAAATTCTTTAGAATTATAACTGTAACTAACATCTTGTGTTCATTTGTCACTGTAAACTACAATATGCCCTTGCTCGTCATGAACAGGTATGAATTCTACACCATTCATGTTCACTATATTGTGTAAGACATACATGTACAGACGTCTACACATGGCGTACCAATCGATCCAAAAATAAAATACCTTCGTTGTGAAATACAAGTGGATTGCCTTACACTAGTGCTTGGGGCACACATAAACGATGGCTCTCGGATTGACGGAAGTATTTCACGTGGTTGTTTTCGTGTTTTACTCTTCAATATTGTGGTATGATATCAATTTTGTCGGAGACGGTGAGGGTTCCTACCTCCTGACTTACCAGGGATTTGCCGGCAAGTTCAAGTTCCTGACATTCATCTGTTTTGTAAGTTTGCTTCTATCTATAGTCTATTGATTAACACGTTTAACTATACATTTTCTTCCTGCTATTTTTGACAGGAAAAGATCCATTATGTTCGTGAAGTGTGTGTGTGTGTGTGTGTGTGTGTGTGTGTGTGTGTGTAGCCAGACTTATTTATAAACGACAGTTTGTGACCAAAGTTGGCCGACCTACACCAGCACCCCCACCCCCAGTTGATGCAGGTTCGAGGATGTAGAATTGGGTCAACGTGAACTCTTGCATGTCGTAAGACCATTAGAGGTGACTTACAGAGGCAACCTTTTTATCTGGGGTTGCCTCCCCTGCTTATTTTCCGGCTGAAAAGGTCCTTGAGTTTGTAACAGATTTTGGTTTATATAGAAAAAATTGACCTTGTATTAGAGGACTTTTACTTTGCATTTGAGGAAGTTTACATGGTCATCCACATCAGGGTGGATGCAGTTGTTCCCCCACCCCCCGTCCAGATATTTCAAAAATCCATTCTGTGTAGTGTATATAAATATATAGCTGCAATTCTTTTGTCCACAGGGCCAGATCAAGGGGGGGGGGGGCGGTTTCCGACCCCCTTGCTATAAAAAATTACACATACACACGTACAGTAGCTTGTCACTTGAAATTTGACAAAAGTCAGATCTCCACTGTCCTGGATGAAGATCTGACAGCGACCGCTTAGCGGTCATGTTCTGGTGACCTTTGAGTTAGCCAATGGAAATGCAGCTTTCAGAAATTTGAAAATGAATCAAATCGACAGGCACGCACTGATGCTCTTCAGCTAAATTGCTCAGTCTCCCAAACACGAAGATATAAGGCTTCATCTGATTGGCTAATAAAATTAGCGATTATGGTAATAACATAGGTTACTTGAACATGACCCTAGGGGTCGCTGTCAGATCTTCACGTAGGATAGTGGAGATCTGATTTTAATCAGATTGACTATCGTTTTGTTCTTATGCACGTGTTTTGGGTATTATGCACACTTTGAGTAAATAGATACATAGACTTTTGCTTGGTGCACTTTTTAGAAAAGTCAGGGCCCTTTTGAAATATCGGAACCCACCCACTCCCACCAAACACTTGACCTGATCCGGCCCTGCTTCGATTTCGGTTTTGCCCCCTCCTCCCCCCGACAAACATTTCTGCGGACGTCCATAGAATGTTACCCTTCTCTTTACCTTTATATTTGTTTTTCATGCCATTTTTGGGATATCTAAATTTATTTGGCATTATATAGCCTTGATCGTGCTGGTGTGCTGTTAAACGATGCACATACATACGTATGCATGCATACATCTATAATTACGTCTGTCCATCCATCCATGCATACATACTTGAATCCTTAATTAATACGTGTCCTTTATAGACAGATAAAACAAAGGTAAACTTAAAGAAGTTACTGACACAAACTCCTAAAATGACGTGTTGCATAATTTGTCCAGATTAGTGGCATATAATGTGGTATGTTTTAAAATTATGAAAAATTGGGGAATGGGGCGTCCCAATTTTCGTACTAACCATATGCTAATAACAAACTGAACAATATGAGGATCCCTCACAATGACGTCTTCGTTAATATAATTTACTATACATAATCTTCATTAGTGTCATTTACTATAAATAGTATTCATGAGTGTATTTTACTATAAAGAGTCTTCATTAGTGTATTTTACCATAAATAGTCTTCACTAGTGTATTTTACCATAAATAGTCTTCATGAGTGTATTTTACCATAAACAGTCTTCATTAGTGTACTTTAGTGTACATTATTATCGTTAGTGTAATTTAGGAATGCACTGTTGGTCTAAAGAATCATACATGTAACCATCAGGAATACACTATTGGTCTAACGAATCACTCATGTCACCATCAGGAATACAAAACTGGTCTAATGAATCATGCATGTACCCATCAGAAATACACAATTGGTTTAATGAATCATGCATGTATCCGTCAGGAATGCACTATTGGTCTAATGAATCATACAGGTAACCATCATGAATAAACTATTGGTCTAATGAATCATGTATGTACCCATCAGGAATACACTAATACACTATTGGTTTAATGAATCAATGCAGGTAACCATCAGGAATACACTATTGTTCTAATGAATCATACATGCAACCATCAGGAATACATTATTGGTCTAATGAATCATGCCGGTAACCATCAGGAATATATTATTGGTGTAATGAATCATGCATATAGCCATCAGAATACACTATTGGTCTAATGTATCATATAGGTAACCATCAGGAATGCACAATTGGTCTCATGAATCTTACAAGTAACAATCAGGAATACATTATTGGTCTAATGAATCATACAGGTAACCTTCAGGAATACACTACCATCAGGAATACACTATTGGTCTAATGAATCATGCATGTAAACATCAGGAATACGCTATTGGTTTAATGAAGCATACATGTAACCATCAGGAATACACTATTGGTCTAATGAATCATGCATGTAACCATCAGGAATACACTATTGGTCTAATGAATCATGCATGTACCCATCAGGAATACATTATTGGTCTAATAAATCGTACATGTACCCATCGGGAATACACTATTGGTTTAATGAATCACGCATGTACCCATCAGGAATACACTATTGGTATAATAAATCGTACATGTAACTATCGGGAATATAATATTGGTCTAACAAATCATATATGCAACCATCGGGAATACACTATTGGTTTAATGAATCATGCATATAACAATCAGGACACACTATTGATCTAATGAATCATACAGGTAACCATGAGGAATACACTATTGGTCAAATGAATCATGCATGTAACCACCAGGAATACACTATTGGTCTAACGAATCATGCATGTACCTATCAGGAATACACTATTGGTCTAATAAATCGTGCATGTACCCATCGGGAATACACTATTGGTCTAATGAATCACGCATGTACCCATCATGAATACACTATTGGTCTAATAAATCATACATGTAACCATCGGGAATACACTATTGGTTTAATGAATCATGCATGTACCTATCAGGAGTACACTATTGGACTAATGAATCATATATGTAACCATCGGGAATACACAATTGGTTTAATGAATCATGCAGGTAATCATCAGGAATACACTGTTGGTCTAATGAATCATACAGGTAACCACCAGGAATACACTATTGGTCTAATGAATCATACATGTAACCATCAGGAATACATTATTGGTCTAATGAATCATACATGTAACCATCAGGAATACACTATTCTTGATGCATAGTATCGATAAAAGGTACTGCCAAATGTCAGTATATTTCATTTTTGTTTTTATAATATATATATAGGAACTAATACAAGTTAAGAATAAACTATGGTAATAAAATTAATATGTCAGTCAGTTCTTTTTCATGTGATATAATACAGTGCATACCCGATAACCCTGAAGGTTTAACATTTGTCCAAAACATAAAATGCTAATAATTTACACGTATAGCTCTATTACCAAAACGACCAACACAATATCATCTGTGTAAAAAGGGTGAATAGGCCACATGAAAGTGAACAATAGTAGTGTATGGGGACGATAGAGCCCGACGTAGACCGTAATGTTAAATTTGGGGGGTTGCACTATGGCCCCAAAATTCATAGGCCCAAATGGCACAGGTCGGGACGATACAGCCCCAAGGTTGATTATTGGTCAATAGGAATGGAACAGGTGGGATGACGTCACGGTGCTGGAGATTGGTAACAATGTGGCAAGTGGCTGACCTGAATACGCGCGGCTACCACTCTAGGTAGGGACAAATACAATAGAGAGACAGAGACATATACAACACATATATGCACACATATAGGCAAGAAAGAATAAATATTTTTTTCGAGGCATATGAAAGTGGCCCTGAAAAGGACCGCTGGTTTTTATGTTAACACCAGTTCGTTAACATAGAGGACATCTCACTGATCTTCTTCTCTTTCTCAAACTTTGTCTAACCTCTGGACCGTAGATGAGGACTCGCTTCAGGCAGCCTTGTCTCTCCACATAGCATCTTCTTTTCCAAACAGTCGTATCGGTGATCCTGATGATGGTCCGTGATGATTTAACATTCATGGGTAAGTCCGTACGGAACAGCATCGACAACACGAGAGTAGAGGATTCAACGTTTGTAACGAGAACAGGTGAAGGGAATGAAAGTGAACCGCGTTTATTTCTAGTGGAAGACCGGATCGAAACGGATTGAGATTCTTCACCAATCCCAACACGCGTTGCAAAATTCAGTTACTTCGCGGAGTCTGTCTTCCAATCCTAAGAAAGCTACCTGTGACGTCACATTTCCTATATAGGTGCACTAGCGTCTGTGCACAGTGAATCGATGCGACATTGTTTTTTGAAACATGACGGAAATTAAGAAGACAATGAATTGGGGTGCACCGGCCGTGGAGACAAGAAGCGATGGCATAGCAGCGGTTACCAAAGTTAACACAGAGTTACTTCCAGAAGAGGTCGATTTTAATTGGGATTTAGTAGATTTTCTCTCTTCGCAAGAATTTGTTCCGGTACCAGTGCCTTCGCCATCTTCTCCTTCTTTACTACAGGTCGAGGATTTTAAACAGAGACAGAAAGAAGAATTGGAGAAATTTTTACAACAGCAGAAAGAAGCAGAACAAGCTTTTCTCCTTCAACAGCAACAGCGAGAAGAAGAAGAAGAGGCAAGAAGGAAACGACAGGAAAAATAAAAAAGAAGCAGAGAAGAAACAAGGTCTAGGAGAGAAGGAGAAAAGTGAAAGTCAAACGGTAACGGTACTCTTGGACATTTTGGCAGAGTTAAGGAGTCTCAAACAAACGTATCAGACTTCTTTATTACGACCCAAGAGAAAAAGACCTTCCCAAGCCAAACAGCCCAACCCTGTTACTACACCTGAGATACCACCCCTAGTGATTTCTACCCAGTCACCAACTGGAGCAGGTCCAGAAGTTGGCCTTGCTTCTCGTTCCTGAGTTTGTTTTTGGAAAGAAAAAAAAAACTCTCAACGGCCCTTTTGAGGGCCACCCACTTCTTTCGAAAAGAGTTGGTATTCATTTGGCCAAAATCAGTTAAAACTCAAAATCCCTTTTTAACCCTATGATGTACGTGTGTGAGTGCGTGAGTGTAGGCCCTTATTCTAAAAATCAAAACTAGGAGACACTTACGTTTTTCAGTCTGGTCTATTCTGGTACAAATTTGTACAATCTAATTCTCAACACTTTTAAAAAGGTTCATAGACTTCTTCTGTGTCTTTTTTCTTTCACTCTCTCTGTTTTCTGATTTTCTTCACTTTCACAGGATTTCCCTCCTCTTTTTTCTGACCTTTTTCTCGTTTTCTTTTCTTTTCTGTTTCCTCTCTCTGAACGTGTCGGGGTTCTTCCTTTGCCGAGGACACCTCTTCTTCTTCTTCTTCTTCCTCCTCCTGCTCCTTACATAAACAATCCTCAAGACAAGATGTGTTTAGCCCGTGCCATCGTGGTGGGACGAACTTATGCGGACAAGAACGACACGACAGAATGGAAAAGAGCCTGAAAAAATATTCAACGATCGGACCGAACCAAACAACAAAGAGAATCAGAACTCCTGTTACAGCAAGCAGGGATATCCAAAGACACCGCTTGTGGCATTCCTGAAATGCGAAAGTTGCAAGACGTCTTGGCTCCACATCACACCTTGAAAGTGCACCCTCAAGAAGTGCGCGGGTCTCTGTTGTTTCGAGGCAACAATTTCAGAGACGGAAAATACATTCACGTCTATCATCGCGATGAACATTTTGATGCCATTATCAGTATCACCGCATTCCAGTCATACGGTTATTATTGTGAGAAATGTGACTATGGCTATAACAATCGAGAGCAACACAAGCATTGTGGATCGAAACGCTCAGGATATTTAGCATCTAAGCAGAGTCTTTACGAAGGACAAGAACGAGTGCATTACCCAGCTTGTCAGCGCACGTTTGTCAGTCCAACTTGTTACCAACAACATCTAAAGACGCAAGGTTCACAGCAGAAATGTGCTTGTCAACTCCTGGGATTGTGCCCAATCTGTGGACAAGGCATACGTACCAATAATGCCAAGGCGCACGTATGTTCAGGAAAGACACGATGTCACATTTGTCGCCAAATCGTGGACTTGAAACACGATGCTACATTCAAAAATACCATTCCAAACATGAAGAGGAAGAAGATCAGCGGAAGAAAGGCAATTTCATCTTTTTCGATTTCGAATGCATGCAAGAGACTGGCGTTCACATTCCTAATTTCTGCTGGGCTCACCGAGTGTGTGAGAACTGCATCCAAGAGCCTACCTTTACTCATTGCCCTCACTGTAGCAAGATTCCTGGAGGACGTGAAAAAATCTTTCGGGGACCGAAGACATTGGCCAATTTCGCCCAATGGATCTTAGACCCTATCGACGAGACGTGGAGCCAAGAAGACATCGAACGTTACGGAGACTGTCATCGCTATGCCACGGTGATGGCTTACAATTTCTCGGGATACTATGGACAGTTTCTACTCAGATAATATACGGAACAAAGCACCGAACGTCCTAAAGTGACTTTGAACGGAGCCTAAATAATTTCCATGCAAGTGGGACAAGTGCAGTTTTAAGATTCGATGAGTTACTTCACCACGCCTTTGAGTCGCATGCCTAAAACGTTTGGAACGACAGAAATGGCCAAAGGCTATTTTCCACACTTTTTCAATACCAAAGCAATCAACACGCCGTTCTACCTCATTTGCCTGAGGCTCACTACTACGATCCCGACAACATGCGTACCGAACAACGAGAAGCTTTCTACCCTTGGTACCACACTCAAGCCTCGGACCCGTTTGACTTTCACGAAAAAATGTTAATATATTGTCGTTCTGACGTGGACATTTTACGGTGTTGCTGTGGAAAATTTCGATAACTGTTAATGGAGCACGGGGGGATCGATCCTTTGAAAGAAGCCTGCACCATTGCCAACGCGTGTTCCTTAATGTACCGACAACGATTCGTGCCCAAAAACATTCTAACTGTCAGAAGTCCTCAAACGACGAACTTTGTCAAACATCAATTCTCGGTCAAAGCCCTACGCTGGCTACATTACTTGTGCGATAAGGAAAACAAATGGATCCAACACGCCCACAACGGAGGAGGCGAAAAAAACATCGGAAGATATTCGGTGGATGGCTGGGACTTAGAAAACCCCAAGATCGTGTACGAGTTTAACGGGTGCTTGTTTCACGGATGTCCCATCTGCGGCCCTCAACGTAACACTAGAAATCAGTTTTTGCAACGGACCATGGAAGACTTGTACCATGCCACTTGTCAGCAGCGATTGAAGTTAGAAGAGCAAGGATACCAAGTGGTGGAAATGTGGGAACACGAATACGATCGCAGTTTGAAAACCGATCCCAAGTTTAAGCGCATCGTGGAAAGTTACAAGCTGGTGGACCCTCTGAACCCGCGGGACAGTTTGTACGGAAGACGAACGAATGCCACCTGTTTGCTGTACAATGCTGACGAGGAGAAAGGAGAAGAAATCAAATACTTGGACGTGTCTTCACTGTATCCGTACGTGTGCAAATATTGTCACTTTTCCGCAGGGCACCCGCAATTGCTAACGGAACACATCGACCTGGAAAACATTCGACAATACGAAGGATTGATCAAGTGCAAAGTCTTGCCTCCCACGAACTTGTACCATCCCGTTTTACCTCATCATTGCCACGGAAAACTGATGTTTCCCTTGTGTCGTACTTGTGCCGAAACGTGCAACCAAGACCAACCATATCAGCACAGCCAGGAAGAACGCGCCTTGACAGGAAGTTGGGTCAGCGTGGAATTGTTCAAATCTCTGGAACTGTTAGAAGTATACAAAATTTGCCACTTTCCCAAGACAGAAAAATACCACAAGGGCGACGAGAGTCAAAAAGGCATTTTCGCAGACTACGTGAATGCCTTTTCAAAACTGAAACAAGAAGCCAGCGGCTATCCTTCCTTTTGTCACACTCCCAAAGGCCAAAAGAAATTCGAAGAGAAATAGTGGGAGCAGGAAGGCATCACTTTAGACCACGTCGAGAAAAACGAAGGAAGGCGATCGTTTGTCAAAGTGATGTTAAATTGCTTGTGGGGAAAAATGGCACAACGACCGTGTTTACCCAAGACGGAGTATTTGACAGAACTTTCCAGCTACTTCCAGATGATTCACGACAAAACCAAATACATGCAACACGTGGACGTCGTTCGTGAGGACTTGATCTTGGTCAATTACGACGAAGAGCTGGACTTTGTAGAAGCTGACGAATTTGGAAATGTCATCATTGCGGCTTACGTGACAGCCCATGCTCGCTTAAAACTGTACGAAGCTATAGAACTGTTAGGAGATCGTGTGTTGTATTTTGACACGGACAGTTGCATCTACATCGATCGTCCGGGTCAACAGTACCCTAAAATCGAAGGAGACCGTTTAGGAGCCTGGACCGACGAGCATTCCAACGACAAGATTTTAAGTTTTACAAGTGGCGGTACCAAACATTACGGCTACGAATACCGAGACCCACAAGGAGAAGTGCACACGGAGTGTAAAGTGAAAGGATTGACTCTCAATTATCGTACCAGTCGATTGGTAAACTTTGGCGTCTTGAAAGAAGCCTTGCAGTCTGAACAGGATCGAAATTTTAAAGTGACCACCCACGAACCAGACAAGATTATACGTTTACCCACACACCAAGTCGTCAGCCGACCCTTGGAAAAAGTCTATCAGATCGTGTACCAGAAGCGAGTACGGCTTCCCAACCACTTCACTTTACCGTACGGTCACGCTGGTATAAAAAAAATGGTTCCAACACGATAGTGACCAACAAGAAGGATGACTTCGACACAGCAAGAATCGAGTGAGAGACCCACAGGGAACTCAGGTTCAAACCATACCATTTTCCTGTCTTTTTGCCTGACAATTGTAATTGTGCCAGTCGATTGGAAACGTTTGAAAAATGGCCCACGGATCGGGAAAGATTATCTACTGCAAATGTTTTAATTAGAACAGGATTTGTCTACTTGGGACCTGAGACTGGATTTGGATACGAAGTACAGTGTTTCAGTTGTGGTTTGAGGCTGCGTATGGATCGATGTATGTACAAAGATTCAGCTTATTCTGGAACATACTCAATGGTCTCCGCATTGTCCTTACCTTTCAGTGGTCTTTCTACCCATCACACTACGGTTCAGGTATGACAGTACCTTAGAGAAGGTAGTACCGATGTCCAAGAAGAAAAAAAGGAAGACTTCCAATACTAGGCATAAAAAGGAACGATGTACAAACTCGAGACTTCATTACGACTAGTAAAAAAAGGGACAACGTCCAAGACCGAAAGTGCATTCTATCTACCAACGCCAAGCGAGAAAGATGAATCCTTTCACACAGCAAGTATCAAGCTTATAACTCAAGTTCAACGAGACACTCGAGTACGAGGCTGTGCCTTGCGATGGCAGGGATGCCGTACGCTATGACCTCAGCGATTCTGTACCACATCATGGAAATTTTGCAACGACTACCACTATACCTACCATGGAAAGTGATGCTGTGCGTGTCAAACGTGACGAATGCGAAAGAGACGCCACTCGTCATCGTACGTCTATCACTTTACTGGTTTTCATGGTGGATGTCATCATTATATAACTATGCCGCTACCACCCTACGGATGGTATCCCAAACTGAACACACTCCTGCATATTTCACCGTACCCTCATCGAAATGAACCTGTGAAAGACGAATATTCGTTCCCAGTGGGATTGCGTGAATACTGTGACTTTGAAAGTCTATTCCAAACCTTCCGAGGAAAATGGCCAAAATATTTGCGAGGACCTACATCCGAAGAATTAACTAGAGCCGGATTTAACTACTTGGGTGAAGGGGATAAAGTCAAGTGCTTCAGTTGCGGTGTGTCACTTCGCGAGTGGAAGAAGAAAGATTGCGCTTACCTGGAACATGATCGATGGTCTCCAGATTGCCACTGATTGACCTTAGTGGGACCTCGTCATTGAAGTGGGTATACCATGTCGTTTGGATGTCATCATTATGAAACTATGCGGCTACCACTCTACGGATTTCATCCAAAACTGAGCAAACTCCTGCATACTTCACCGTATCCGCATCGAAATGAACCTGTGAAAGACAAATATTCGTTCCCTGTGCGATTGACTGAATACTGCGACTTTAAAAGTCGATTCCAAACCTTCCGAGGAAAATGGCCAAAATATCTTGGAGGACCTACCCCCGAATAATTACATAGAGCCGGATTTATCTACTTGGGCGAAATGGATAAAGTCAAGTGCTGCAGTTGCGGCGCGTCACTTCACGAGTGGGAACAGAAAGATTCCGCTTACCTGGAACATGCTCGATGGTCTCCAGATTGTCACTACCTACATTTAGTGGGGCGATCTCATTAACTTCTGGATGGATACTTTACAAGAGAACATTCGTGGCTTGCCTGTGGAGTTGAGAGAACGCATTTACCGAGAGTTGGTCAAAATACAAGTGAAATGCAAACTCAGAATCATTTCTCCATTTTTAAACTATGCTCGTTTCCAAAGTAAACGAAGACTGATTATGGGAGGACGGTACTTCAGTCACAAATATAAACGAGGCTATTGGCCACGACCCAGTGATTCTTGAATGAATACTTTACAAGAGAACATTCGTGGTTTGCCTGTGGAATTGAGAGAACGCATTTACCGAGAGTTGGTGAAAATACAAGGGAATGCAAAGAACAATTTCATCCGTTACGTCACCGATGTTGTAATCACTGGTACTTGAATGGTATAAGAGGACTGATCCATTTCAAAGCGTTCCATTGGTCAGACATTGATGAATCGCGTGAAATTCATAAAGTTTTGGATTCCTCTCATTCAACTTACAAGGCGGTTCTAATACACCGAATTCCAACGGACGAGTAAGAGGATTACAACAAATCTTTACAAGAACTATTCTTTTTAGTTCAAGAGGAAACTTCTTTGCGACGTGTGGTGTGTAAGTTAGTGACTAAACATTTTTGGTGCGGTACTGACATAAAGCCGATGCTGTTCAAAAAGTACACTTATTACCTTACACCAAAGAGGGTACAAAAATGGACAACCATGCCACGACCTTTATCAATCATAATACAACAGATTCCATAGACGGAAATCAATGACAATATTCAAACGGTGGAGGATTACGATTGCATTTTAAGAGAACTGTGTCTATTAAATTGGGGTCGACGTGTGGTGTGTGTCTTTGTGACTTGCTTTCTGAGATTTAGTTTACCGGCCGATTCCTTGTGGACTCTTTACGAACAGTACATACTACACCAAAAAGCATGAAAGTGGCCCCTTTAAATGTACACGAAAAACTCATTCTGCTCAAAGCTTTGCGCTTTCATCTCGATACTTCTCGACCTCTACAGGAAAACAAGATTCGTCAACTTTTAGGTACTGAAGAAGTGTACGATGATGTGTGTGTAGCTTGTGACTTACACCCTCACTGGAAAGATGTACGTGACTGGAAACGTTGGGGTTTCGAGGCTTGGACAAAAGAAGTGGCACACTATGCCCAAGATTTGTCATCCTAAAAAATTAAAACGTTCAGTGAAAAAAGTAACTTTTAAACCTGTGTTAGTGACAGTGCCAGAAGAAGAACCACTCCCTTCAGGACAGGACAGGACCGTCATCGACATTCCCGAAAGACCATTCCGGGAGGACCCCTGTGTGACTGTGCCAAGGAGTGTAGAGACTCTAAGAACATTACACACTGTCCCTACGATACCACATCTTGATAACCACAAATGTTGTACAGAGACTTGTTTATATTCCACTTTGATCGTTTTGATGTGTCTTTTATTCATGTACTTAACCATTTGGCATTTATGTATTTTTCTTATTAATGGATACGTTAGTAGATAATTTTGCCAAAACGTTAGAGGACAAGCTCCAAAAGAAAAATATAAGATAAAAGGACGCATGTCGAGCCATAGACTTCAGTGTATTTTGTGCCACAAAGATGTCCCCTCATCGTCGTTTTCCTGTCCAGAAAGAAAAAGGAACAAGATAAAGACAGTCACGTCATCCGAAATAACGCTTAGCCAAATATCGACGTCTGTCCCTGTAAAGACACACTAGTCCAAAGAAAAGGAGAAGCCACCAAAGAGGAGGATTCTTTGGCGATTTTGGAAAACAAATTGTCACTTTTATGACGAAGCGATAGTCCAAAAAAAGGATAAAAGGCCGTGTGACAAGTTATCGACGTTAGTGTATTTTTTGGTGTGTGCCCCGGAACCAACCAACCAACCAAGAAAGACTTCACCCACCAAAATACATCATTCTTCTACCCCCAAAAGAAAGAAAAAGAAAGGACTGCCATCCTCGTTTAGTAAAACATTGGGACATGTTGTCCGTCCTGTCCAAAGATTTTCCACCCATGCGAAAAAACTCATTCAAACCGCCTCCAAAGACGTCATCGATACCGTGAGCGAATGTTGTCTGAATGTCTTGAAAGGAACGATACTTTTGACTAAACACCAGAAAAAAATGCTTTGCCAAACGTCGATCCGTTCTTCGCCAAATGGTCCAAAAGAAAATACCCATTCGTCAAAAGAAAAAGATGTTGGTGGAACGCGGCGGATTTTTTTTATCCCTGATTGGGCTTCTTACCAATGTAATAGCGAGACCTATGTTGGGTATGTTGGGAAAAATTTTACCTGCCATAGCTCCAATGTGAAAGGGTCAAGAAGATAAAAGGGACCTCTGGACTCAAAAGATCTCAGACGTGTTCCTTGAAATCCAATGGAAGGACGAAAACTGGCTTTAGCGCCTTACAAACGATGGATGGAATACCATCGTTGGCAAGAACAACTGACCACACAGTTACCTCCCAATCCTCATTTGACCGAGATGTCCCAGTTACAACACGAACTGCAGTCATTGATGGATCGCGGCGATTTGTCAGAAAAGGAACAAATTGCAACGGTACGGTCAATTATTGCAACGACTGCAACTCTTTCACCAGAAAGCCTTAGACGAAACAGCTCTATCCACTCTGAAAGATTTTAAGACACTGATGAAAAGTTCACCACCACTTCCAGTGGTCAAGACAGATGCAACCCCACGGATGTCAGAGGAAGAAGAGGCAGGAGAAGTCTTTCAAACACCGTCAGCAGATACCATCCCTAGTAAGATTGCAGCGTCCTTGTTGACCCCTTCCCCTACACCACAACGAGAAGAACTTAAAGCTTGAGTTAAAAAGATGATGTCCCCCCCCCCACCTTCGACAGAAGTCAGAAAGAAAGAAGGGAAAGCAGAAGTTAAAAAAGAAAGGAAGACCAACCCCATTCCAGTACATCCACCACCACCACTACCTTCGACTTCTACTCCCGTGGCACATCGGACACGTAAAGCCGTTTTTAAACCACACCCTCGTCCCATTCAGAGTACCATCAGCAAGGAGTGGATCACTTTTTTAAGAAATGGAGATGGTCTTAGCCAGCATTTACTACGATCCATCCCATCCTGCAGGTTACGGAGGAGTTCAGAAATTGCATTGTGCTGCCAAAACTCGACTGAAAAGTGTCCGTTTACCTCAAGTGCAACGCTGGTTACAAGAACGAGCCACGTACATCTTACACAAACCCATTCGTTGAAAGTTTTCCAGAAGTCGCACCCGAGAGGAGGGCATCGATCATCAATGGCAAGCCGATCTAGCCGATGTCTCTCATTTAGCCACCTACAATCGTGGTTACAAATATTTGTTTTGTGTCATCGACGTCTTTTCCAAATTTGCTTGGGTCGTGCCATTGACTTCTAAATCGAGCAGTGAGTTAGTGCGAGCCCTCAAACTGGTGTTGAAACAAAGCGGTCGTCACCCTCTTCGATGGCAAACCGACAAAGGCACCGAATTTCTGAAGCAAGCTTTCCAAAAAGAATTGAAGAAACGTGACATTCATTTTTTCACCACCGAGAATCCCAAAACCAAAGCCAGCATCGTGGAACGTTTTCAACGCACCTTCAAAGAACGCATGTGGAAATATTTTACACATCAATACACTCTCAAGTACATCGACGTCTTGCCACACCCAGTCCAATCGTACAACCAATCTTACCATCGAAGCATCGGACGTGCCCTTCAAGAAGTGACTCCCGACAACGAAGTGACCGTCTTCGAGCGCCTGTTTGGTACGTCCCCAACAATGACTGTCCCCAAGAAAGGTGGAGTGTTGGCAGAAGGAGATTGGTTGCACATTGGCAAAACCAGAACGCACTTTCGACAAAGGTTACTTACCCAACTGGGCCACAGAATTGTTTCGTGTCACTGAACGTGTGCGTGGCCGTCATGCACCCGTCTATGAATAGGAAGACATGAACCGGGAAGTGTTAAAAGGAAGGTTTTACTTGCCGGAGTTACAAAGTGTGACCAAAAATGAAGACGACGTGTACGAGATCGAAAGCATTCTCGATCAAAGAACCCGAAAAGTGGGAAAACGACGTGTCAAAGAAGTTAAAGTTCGTTGGAAAGGATATCTTCCCAGTTTTGACTCTTGGATCGACGCTTCGCAAATCAGCGACTATAAAAAGAAGTGTCCATCATGCCCTTCAGCACAGCCTCAGCTACCGCAGTGACCACTCCTTCCCCCAGTTCTTCTCTGCAAGATTTACAAAAGCAACCCTTGTGGGCGTGGTGTGGAGAACGTGTGCCTAAAACGCAAATCGTCTTTTTCTGCCAAATCTTTGTGGTGTATTGTGTCGTTGGTGCTGCCATTGCCAATTTGAGTTTTCAACAAGGAGACAAACAAATGTGGACCATTTTACTCAGCAGTTGCATCGGTTACCTTCTTCCCAATCCGTCTCTGAAATATTCTTCTAACGGGAACATCAACGGGAGTCTTGCGTCCAACGTTAGTCCCCCTTCCAACAGTCACCATAACAGTCCTCTTTAAGACACTCCTCTGACTTCCACCGACCCCTCGGACACTAGAACTCTTGAATTATGAACAACCAATTTTACTTAACGTTACCCTGTGACAGTTCCATGGAGGTGTTTCCCAATAACACATTATGCTGTTACACGGCCAAATTACCTCAGGACATTCAATTGGATCACGAAGCACATTGGGAAGTGGCTTTAGTGGAAATGATTCACCCTACACAATTGAAAAACATCATCAAAAATATAAACACTTTTACGGTGGAAGTTCATGACGAGCAAGTGCAACAACACTTGGATGAATGCGCCAGTGTAGGTGACTGTGAAATCACGAGACCCCAAAACTAAACGGACCACTTATCGGCTGAAAATTCCCTCAGGCTATTATTTTAGTGGTCAACATTTGGTGAACGCCATTGCTGACAGGTTCAATGGTGTGTTTGGCAAAACCTTGGAGAAAATCAGAAAAAGTGTCACGATCGAATGCCACAAAATAACTCGTCGCGTACTAATCAAATTTTCAGAGGACAAAGTATTGGCCATTATATTTTGTCCTGAATTGTATGACATTTTGGGTGGAGGCCTCAAGGTTGATCAAGATTAGAAACGAAATGCCAGCCGTTACCGGAACTCGGATTTTGAGAAATATTTACGATTCCCTGTAGAAATGAACCAAGGACAGAATTTGATTTTTGTGTATTCCGGAGTACAACGTGGTGGAACACACCTCCGTACCGTTACTGCGTGTCATTACTTTCAAAGTGGATTCTGCCACGAACGCTGACGAGGAAGGTGGAAACCCCTATCATGTTCACCGCGAATTTGTACATCCTCACTATTTGCCCGTCAGTAAGTTGTATTTCCACTCTGTCAACATTACTATAATAGGAGATCTAGGACAAAATATTACATTCACCAAAGAAAAAGTCACAGTGTAACTCCATTTTCGAAAACGTTTACTCTAACCACTTGTCAAACATGTATGCTGTGTACCAAGGAGTCGCTCGACAGCGCGGACATGGTTTAGGAGACATGCTGAAATCGGCCTTTCGTTCAGTGGCTTCCGTTTTGAAACCGATGATGACACGGGGATTGCACGCCTTGAGAGCAGGCAAAAATGTCTTGCTTCAAACGGGCAAAGACATTTTGGGCCGACGAGAAACTCCTATAAATGCCCTGGGCGCGTTCGAGTCAGGCATTCCTGCTTCCCTGACACCACTGCAAGGACAAGGCAGAAAAAGACGACGAAAACACCCCTTCAGAGGATTTCACACCCCCCAGAGCTAGAAAGACTAAGAAAAGAAAAACCGTCCGAGACTTAGACTTTTTTGATTATTAAAAGATCACAGAGAGAAAGGTTGAAAATGATGCACCGAGAGTCTTGCCCCTGTTCCAAGTCGGAACTGGATCTTTTTGCCATGCCACCCACCATGATGACAATGCAAGAATCCCAATGGGTCGAATTTCATCCCGTCTCCTCTTTGACGGATTCAGCGCCCATCGAGTTTGAAATCAAAGGAGAGCCCGAAGATTGCATCGATCTGAATAGCAGTTACTTGTACTTGAAACTGAAAGTGATCAAAACGGACAACACCAATCCGGGAGCCGATGTTAGAGTAGCTCCCGTCAACAATTCCACGCATTCCTTGTTCAGCGAAGTGTACTTGAATAACAAACTGGTAAGCAGTAGCATGGATACTTACCCTTACCAAGCGTACCTAGAAATTCTCTTGACGTACGGAAAAGAGGCCAAGAACACTCATCTGGATGCTTGCGTGGTATGGAAACCTGATATAGCAGGCGAGGACACGTTTAGCGACACAGCCCAGACAGCAGATGACAATCCTCACAATACGGGCTTTAACAACCGTCGAAAGAAAATCCTACAAGGACGTAGTTTAGAACTGATGGATCGTTTGCATTTGGAGATGTGGTTGCAAGACAAGTATTTGCTCAAAGGAACTGATATTCGCCTGAGACTAAATCGCAGTAGTATCGCTTTCCATTTGATGTCTCATGCCAACGAGTACAAAACCATCATCCAAGAAGCCAGACTTTACGTGCGCCTCGTAGAAGTGTTACCTATAGCGTGAAACGACATCAGTCACACCTTGAACAGAACGACGCCAAGTATCCGATACGAAGCGTAGAAGTGAAAACATTCACCATTGCTGCTGGACTCGGACCCAAGATCGAAGATCATCTGTTCCAAGGACAGTTACCCAAACGTTTAATCGCTGTCATCGTCAGAAATGCAGCCCTCAACGGAGCCCACGATCAAAATCCTTTCCAGTGTAAGCGCTACAGAGTGTCCAAGATCGAAGTCAGTCGCGATGGAAAGACCTTGTGTACCAGACCCTTCGATCCTAACTTTGCCCAGAATTATTACTTTAGATCGTACGTGTCCCTGTACAAAGCTACCGGACAACTAGGAACCAACACCAGTCACGGTATTTCGTACAAAGATTATGTAGGAGGTTACACTTTGTGGGCCTTTGATTTCACTCCAGACCAAGGCAGCGACGAGGGACATTTCCACCCTATAAAATCCGGTCAACTGCGTGTGGAACTTCAGTTTGCAAAAGCTCTCGCCGAGACGGTGAACGTCATCTTGTATGCCGAATTCGATAATACCATAGAAATCAACAGTTTGCGAGAAGTTATTCTAGACTATTAGAAACTATGGAAGACTCTTACCCCTCTTTCAACGGTAGAGAATCTTTGGAAATGGAATGGGAGGATACCGTGAAAGCACAACCCGAAGACAAAGACGAAGATGACACAGTGGTGACGTCCAGATGGCCAGAACAAGAACAACATTTAGTGTCCTTTTATGCCAAACACCTGGCGGATAAAATTACGGAATTGACCAAGAATGATTGCTATGGATATCAAAACGATCATCCCAGTCAAATTCAACACGATAAATGTCTGATGATGGGCCAAGAAGAAAAATTGGACGAGTGTCTGGACGATGCTTGGAGTTTCGTCTCGGAAGAAGCAGTGTTGCATGAGTAGTATAAAGGCTTGCGTGATCATTCTTGCCCTCCACTAACTACTCTGGAGATCTATCGCATCGAATCTCTCTTAGCCCAAAGTACGGAGACGAAGCAAAGAAACGGTTATTTGACAGAGATTTTCAAACAAAATGTCAGAATTGAATTGATGACTTATCTTTACCTGTGAAAAAAAAAACAAAAAAACAAAAACGGATACCTGGGAACTTTATTACTTTTTGAACAACAGTTCGTACACTGCTTCTTGGAATCCTGTCGTGTGCGCAAAAGATGAACTTCCTCATCGCAAACCTCAAGACCATCAAGCTTATGTCATCAACACGGACGACAGTCATCTCCCAGGAACCCATTGGGTAGCCGTCTACTTCCCTAAAGAGGATTGTGTGGAGTATTTTGATTCGTATGGATTACCCCCTTTGGAAGACGACATCATCGACTTTATGAGAAGAAAGGTCCAGACGACACGATACAATAATGTGAAATTACAAGACGCAGATTCCGTGGTGTGTGGACAATATTGTGTGTATTTTCTTCATCATCGCTGTCTTGGATATCCTTTAGAACATTTAGTGACTTATTTTAAATCGTAACTCTTCTAGAAACGATGAGAAAGTAGATCGATGGTTTTGTGACCATTATGGCTATCTTTTGTCTTTAGCTTAGAAACGTAGTGTACATCAATGGCCTCATGACTTCCATCAGCGGAAATCTCACATGATTTCACAACGTTGTCAACCTTGTCAAAACAGTTTGTTTAATGTTATTGTTAATTATTAGTAGCTACTTGTTTGTTGAATAAAGATGTTGTGTTTTAAAAAATTGTGTCTGCAGTATGTTTTCAAAAAAAAAAAAAATACTGTGAATATACGCTCTTTGACTTTCTCTCTATCCCTCACCATGATAATAGCTATCATAACGTTTCGATCCAACAAAAACCTAGTGGGGATCTTTTCTATCGCGTTCGCGTTTGAACCATATAAAGCGGGTCGGTCTCCAGTCTAGCCATCCATGGTTGACTCGTCTACCTATGAACATGCTTTCCAGACTAGCCAAGCTGAACGAAGCTTACGTCAATTTACATCGTGTCAGGCTAAACCTGATACCGAAGCCTGAAGAGATAGAGAAGGTCAGGATGTCAACAATAGCCCAAGACCTGGTAGAAAAGTTCTTCAGAGAGGAAATCAAGAAAGAGCAAGAAGAGTGGACAGAGAAGTACAGACTTCAAAAGCAGAGAGAACATCAGCAGCAGCAGGAACCAGGCAGAGGGTTTGTTGACTGCCGTGTGCACACCAAGGAGTTCTTCTCTTTCCGCAGAAGCAGACCGTATTGTGTAGGAAAGACTGCCGCCAGACCTGGACGCAATCTTAGTAAAAGGATTGCCATCACTCCCCGTCAACAAAAACAGCCCTTTGCAGGGCTACCCCCAATACTCTAGAAAAGACATACTAATTCAATTGCCAAAAAAATTGTGTGTTTATGTTTTAAAATATAGAAATGTGTCTATAAGCACTTCGTTTCTTTTGTCAGTAAATATTCACACTTTGTTTCTCTGTCTTGTCCAGTAGTGCATGTCTGTCTTTGTATGTAAAAAAGTCAATGTGAGTTTTTCTTTCAGGTAGGTGTGTTTGATGTGATGGTACGTTTTGGTGTCAGGGGATGTTTACCTTCACGTCCGTGCTCCACGGATATAAAGCCTAGCGCTCGTCAGTCTGGTTACCCACGTTTACTTAACATTGAAAATGTGTAGCAGAATTGCCAAACTTTTAGAACTTCAAATGCACCTGGAGTATGCCAGACGCCTCCTGGACGAGCTGACCATGGAGGCCGTTGCAGAAGAAGCCAGGATAGAGGAGGAGGAGGAAGAGAAGAACAACAAAGAAGAGAAGGAAAAGAAGCGAGGGATCCTACCTCACCTCATACTAAGACCTGTGTGCGAGGTCAAGCCTGAGTTGAGGACGCCTCCACGAACAGTACCAGTATGACAGCCAGCACCACAACCACTACCAGCACCACAACCTCTACTAGTACCACATTCACTACCAGCACCACAACTTCATCATCCACGGGTACGGTATATGAGAAAGAGGGAAGCCTTCACTATTCCAGAGACGGAAGATTTGGGTGCTGAAGCCACACAAGAGGCCTCTGCACTCCCAATCACAAATGTGAATTGGGAACAAGATTGGAGAAGGAGATGCGTGTGTGGTGCCCGACCTGGGAGATGTCACCATTAGCCAGGTGCATCTGAAGTTCTAAAAAGGAAAAAACAGCCCTTCTAAGGGCTAACGAGATCTCTAGAAAAGAGACACTATTCAAGTTGCCAATTTGTGTGAACGTGTAGTAGTGTGACTATAAACACTCACTCCTCTGTGTGTGTGTGTGTATGTGAGTGTGTGTGTGTGTGTGTGTGTGTGTGTGTGTGTGTGTGTTGCGTTCGCGTACGTTTGTGTGTATAGTAGATATGGTGTGTTTTATGCGTTCCCGTCCGTTTTTGTGGACAGTAGATAATGTGGGTTATATGCGTTCGCTTTTGTGGATAGTAGAGTGTGTGTGGATAGTAGGTATGTTGTGTTTTTACTTATCTTCCCGTCTGTGTGGATAGAATATATAGTGTATTTTAAGCATTCCCGTTTGTTTGTGTGGATAGTAGATAATGTGGGTTATATGTGTTCTCGTACGTTTGTGTGGATAGTAGAGTGTGTGTGTTTTATGCGTTCGGGTCGTTTGTGTGGATAGTATATAATATGTGAAGTCAGTGTAAGGAATGTTTTCCTTCACGTCCGTGCTTCACGTATATAACGGGGAGAGGTCGTCAGTCTGGCTACCCAACGTTGACTAGTCAGCACAATATGGATTTATTTAATCAATTGAATGACAGTTGGTACTGGATGCTTGATGCAACCTACGTGGTGGAAAGACTAGAACAGGAATGGAAATATCCAGTTACGAAAGACTTTGTGGCCAGTCAAGTCACTAGCCTCAAAGTAGCCAGGGATCTGGTGCAAGGTATGATAGAAGAGGAGGTGGAAAAATTCAGAACTTTCATTCAGCCTAAGTATGTTAGAGTGGGGACATTGAAGGAAGCCCTTGACCATGTTATCGAAGTGAGGAGCTTCTTGCAAGATATAGCCAATTTAACCGAGTGGTCTTTTGTCCAGTGGGACTTACAACAATTAAGGAAATCTACAGAGATGATGAGAAACTTGTTGAAAGAAGAGGCAAAGAAAATCAAAGACACCTGGAAAAAAGAGAGAAAGAAGAAAGAAAACAGAAAGAAGAAA
This sequence comes from Megalonaias nervosa, assembly GCA_016617855.1. Lineage (NCBI taxonomy): Eukaryota > Metazoa > Mollusca > Bivalvia > Unionida > Unionidae > Megalonaias > Megalonaias nervosa. The sequence goes on from JAECUM010020087.1 coordinate 27,008, forward strand.
GAGGAGTTTGAGAGACTGAACAACAACTGGATCAAAGTGCAGGAAAAATTTAGAGCTATGGGACATCCTGACTGGATGCCAGAGAAGGAAAAGAACAAGAAGAAGAAAGGAATCATAGAGAAAGTGAGAACGTGGTGGAAGAAATGGAGAACATAGAAGAAGAAGAACCCAAAGACCCTTTTCAGGGCCACTTTCATATGCCTCGAAAAGATATTTATTCTTTCTTGCCTATATGTGTGTATATATGTGTTGTACATGTCTCTTCGTTCCTACCTAGAGTGGTAGCCGC
>JAECUM010020088.1:0-39853 GCA_016617855.1 Megalonaias nervosa
AAAAGTGGACTCCAAAACTCTATAATCCAGTGCATTTGCGTATGAAAAGTGGACTCCAAAACTCTATAATCCAGTGCATTTGCGTATGAAAAGTGGACTCCAAAACTCTATAATCCAGTGCATTTGCGTATCTGATGCAGAATATTCAACTAAAACCATAATTAATTTTTTAATGGTTTCAAATTATGCAAAACAATTTAAGCATATAATCCAAAATTTTTAGTATATTGCTCCTGCCATAAGTAAAGTTCACGTCTTATGATGGTGTGTTCAATCAATAAAAACTATGCTGTACATTCATGTTCTTTTTTCCCCACCAAAACCGTGAAAACTGAGACCATGAAAATAAATTATACTACAGTAGGTTGAAAACCTGGGCTTCAAATAATTGATAAAATTCTTATCTGGAGTTCTGAGAACTTTTTCCTAATAAAATATATTTTCTGCAACCTACAGAGATACCATATACTGTATATACTCATTTATACATCAACATTTTTTAATGACAATTTGATTCATGCAGAGAAGGTATCATCTTATAGCATCTGGGAATTAAATCTAGGTTTTCTGCCATTGCACATGGCCTGTTAAGCCATTGGCTTGTAAAGGTAGCACTCTCACTGTTTTCAAGTTTACAATCCTTTTTTATTGAGCTGTGAATTTAATTCAAGTACTTGTTCTGTGCCAAGTTGAGTTCTACAACTTCCTGTGCATGTCTGACCTTAGTCCTTTTGCTTGTAAAGGCAGCATCATATTTGTTTTCCCATGACAACCCTTTGATCAAGCTGCAAGTCTGATACTTGCTCAGTGCCATGTAACAACAGACCTGCCAACCCTGACGAGTCCGTCTCAGTAAGGCAGTTGATTTTTCTCCGTAAGATTGACCAGTTTTCAATAAGGTGTAACAAAATATCAATAACTGCTATTGTAAAGCTGGAAAAAGTAAATAAAAGTTTGATGCAGTGATGATAAGCATCATGTTCAACTGAAAAGTTTGTAAAGTATGCATAGACATTATTTACCACTAGTACAGTTGCACAAACTTTAGTTCCAAACCGTATGCAACTCAATGGCTTGTTGCTATCTCTCAACTTGATGTAATTCTTGGAAATTCTTTTTCCATCTCACATGATGATGGCAATCGTATCTCCCGCCACGAGACATACTCAAATTGGCACGTATGTCCAATAAACGTAATTGTGTCCCTTCCAGCTTTTATTCACAAGAATCTGAATTCTCCTTTTTATTCTTCTATGTCGATTATTAATACTTTAGTTTAGTTTTCCCTTTCGTCTTAAACATGCATCGCTTTCTGGACGCCATTTTTAAAAAAATTATATAATCAACAGTTTGATCATGCAGATGCTTTGCATGAATAGGTACAGTTTAAAGCATCTGGGGTGCCGTTGTAAAGTTAGTCTGGTTCCCTGAAAAATTTTACTAATTCCAATATGAAACCCGATCCATATCAAACATGAGTGAACCAATTATTCGAATTTTTCAGCAACGATCATTTTTCCGTAGTTTTTGCTTGCATGCCGTAAGTCCGTATTTTAAGGGTAATTTTCGTAAGACTTATGGCAAAATCATAGGAGTTGGCAGGTCTGTAACAAAGGTAGCTATCTGAACTCCTGTCACCTTGCCGCACATTTGACCATGTTCAGTTGCAGCCTTTAATAGATTTCACGGACTGTATAATCAAAGTGTTACTTACAGAGCCCAAACTCGGGCTCTAAATAAGTATCTGCATATGACAGTGACACAGAGGAAACAGAGTTGGACGATATTTATGATGACTGGACAACAATTTACAATGACTAGATGTTGATGGAGGATTTTAGAACTTTATCAGACAATGAGTATGAATTCTTGGACACTGTAGCATATTTTAGTAAAGAATTACGGCATCACGATATAACACCCTTGTTCCATGGGCCACAACATTACGAGTTTTTTATGTTCCATATGTAAGGTATTAGCAAAAATGTGTTATGACATTATGACTAGCAACAATTTAAGCATCAAGAGGTAGTACCCTTTTTTCTTGAAATATAACATTAGGACTCTAGCAATGACTTAAACGTCAAGAGGTAGTACCCTTGTTTCTTGGAATATGACATTATGACTCAGTCAACGACTTTAAGCGTCAAGAGGTAGTACCCTTGTTTCTTGGAATATGGCATTATGACTCAGGCAATGACTTAGAGTGTCAAGAGGCACAGTAGTACCACTTTTTCCTGGACTGTGGCACTTTGACTCTAGTTACATTTTGAGGCGTCAAGAAGCCTTATATTTCTGCAAGAGTCTAAAGCATTAAATCCAGATTTAACTTACCTCTGCATTCTCTGTACCTTTACATATTTCAGATTGGCAGGTAGTTGTTTATATGCCAACCCAAGGACCCTGTAACCATGCTGGGTGTAGGAGGACAAGACCTGATGGAAATCAACAGGGACTGAAAAATAGTTGTTTTTGTTTTAAATCTGCAAAAACATGCACTTGGAATGACAAACACAATTCTATATAATAAACTTATTTGTTGTGTTATAAGAATGGTGTGTAAATTATCCAATACTGTCACAGACAAATCATGGCTGTGTAAGAGATCACAAGTTCAGCATTACAAAAATAACATCATATATGTGTTTCAAAAATTGTTAAAAGAAAAGAAATAAACATAAAAATGTATTTAAATGATCATGTGTCTTTGTGACCAAGGACAAATGATTACTGGTAATGCAGAAGAAATTTAATACAATTTACTAATTGTAGTCGTTCTGATGCTTATAGTGGATTGAACTTACAGTCAAACTTACTTATCTCAACCTTGGTTATCTCGAGAACCCATGCTGAGCGTTTTGGTCCAGTTCCAAAAAATCCTTCTTTGTTATACTATTTTTTCCCCTGCTTATCTCAACCACTGTTAAGTCGATAACCCCATTATGTCGGGTATAAGTTTTGGTCCACAGTAACATGTGGACCCACTTAATTCACTGAAGTGCAACTTTTAATGTCTATCTTGGAGAAATTTTACAAGAAATGATCCAGCGTTTCTGCTATTAAATGTACATCATATCAGCAAGGATGGAACAAGTCAGCACAAGACCAAATCTTAGCGGTACAAATGCTAGTCAACCAATCTCATCAATGCATGGTTCATTACTTGCATAGAGTAGAGACAATTGTGTTGTAAACAATAATTTAGAGTAAGTAAATGAAATGAATGCATTTCTGACCTCTACAGGAGCTGCGTTCATAATGGACAGTGTCATAAGTCAACACCATGAAAATATAGTTTGTTCCACACAGCACTGCAAATTTTATCTTATCTGTAACTCAGTAAATTATCATGTCAACATCATTAAATGTAGCTAAATAGCTTATTCATTTCACATATATAAAAAATGAATGAGATACTTTTAACTACATTTAATGATGCTAATCTGAAAATTTATAGGATAAAATTCATGATGCTGTATGGAGCAAACTATATACATTATATATCACATCCCATTCCGATACTGTCACCGTCAGTCAACAACTTGATCCATGCACAATAAATAACTTTGGTTCAGAGCTCACTTATCAAGTAAAACAGTTCAAGTGTTTCCATGCTTGGTGTGAGTGAAAGCTTTCAACTTCAGTATGGCTACAATAGATCACATGACTTAGTGTCATATATAAATAGAAACCAGTAAAACTCTGAACCAAGCCAGTTCCCCAAACACGTTATTAATTTGTTTTGAACAAGTAAATAAAAGCACCAATGGTATTTTAACAAATCCAGAGAATCCAGTATTATTTTAAATGAACTTGTCGGTCACTGTGTCATGATCACAAATTCTTCAATGCAAACAGAATGAAGAAGAAAGTGACCTCTATGATTTATGTCTATGACACAGAAAAAGGAGTGCTTTCATTTCTTTTGTTTTATCTTAAATTGAATATCAAAGCCTTGCAATCCATCTAAGAGACATGCCGACTCTCCTTCTGGTGCTGTGTTGTTGCTGATGATCACTTATCATAGTTGGGAGGATATGGGACTACAACTATATGAATATAACAAGTCGGCTTCTTACAGAATTTGATGTCGAGACAGTTAACTCTCAAGACTTAAAACACGTTTTACAGCCTTATCTTTTTCTGGTACAGAGGAAAATTTTATCAGTAAAAACCAGCATATATAAGTGTAACAGAACCTCTGGAGATCAGAAAAAGCAATCAATTTTCATACACAATTTTGGTCAGTTACATGTTGTCACTAGTCACAAGTCAACACTAATTACAGAAAATGCTTTTAAAAAATGTACAGTTCTACATGTACATGTACTTATATTGGTCTAGGTTTTGGTCAGCATGAGAAAACTATTGTCTTGTTAAGGCTATCAAAGGGATAAGGCTATTCAAAAGGAATCAAAACAACTTTAAAGCAATGACATTGTTACAGTAGCAGATGTGGTGTAAATTATTTTGACTTGTTACATAATTCCATTTAAAAGACCGTCAATCTTCTTTTTCTGCAACCTGGCAAGACTAATTATTTTTATTGTGCATTAGAAATGCCATTTGTTTTTAGAAACAAAACTCTTCACTTTTGGTACTTCAGATGCATAATCATTGTTCTGCAGTAGATTTATCAACTAAACCCTGATATCTCGGGACCCGGTTATGTCGGTGATTTTTTTATCCCCGGGCATAATCAAGATAACTTGGTTTGACTCTAGATAGCCAACAGTGTTTCAATATAATCCTACAATCAACGATGAACTGACATCTCAAAATATCCCTTTTTACCAAGTTTTTAAGATGTGTCCTGAAAAAAGTCAATAGATAAAAGGCAAAACCTTACTGTACATCAGTAACAACCATATATCTAGACTACACTGCCTCATTACAAGCAGTGTGGGAGAACAAGTGAGGAGATGGACATATGGACAGAATGACAAAAATGGTATAAAACTGACATTCACCTCACTTTGTAAGTGACAATATATCTAACTGCAGGTAGCAAAATCAAGTAGTCTTTTATCCAATTTACCTGTATCTGGTTTACAGAGAGATGTAATCATCTCTGGAGATCCTTTGGCATACACACTGAAATTATCAGCTCCAATCCTGCGAGTAATGACCGACATCCTCTGAAGACTAGACGAAAATGTAAACTGACGAACAATGCCAATTTCCTCTCCGACTTCATGCTGAAAAGTTTAACAAAAACAAAAATTTGGTGTCTTTTGATGCTATTTCCAAAATTCCAAATTTTAATTCCAAGTTATTTTCTTCTACCCTTGAGAATATTTAATTAATATATTCAAACGTCAAACAAAATTAACAGACTGAGCCTCCTCTTGATGAAATGGGAAAAAGAAATTGTTAAAGAGATCCTAAAATTGTAATGCAAAGTTTCTTTTTTGCTTTAAATTAGTTCTAGAGAGACATTAAATGACAAGGTAGCAACTTTTGTATCTTATTAAATAATAAAGATAATGCTTATACAATTTTAATAATTGCAATTACATCACTGTAAAGTATAAACAATCCTGAGAAATCACTGTTTACTACAAGCCGTAAATCAGCTGTACAGACTCTCTGTTGTTGAAAACCTATATCTCATTGACAAAAGAATATTCAAGACTCCATGGTAAGACCATTTCTTCTTCAAAACTGCTTAGTATTGAAGCTAGTTTTAATTTTACAAAGAAGCTCCAACATACCAAATTTAGTAACAAAGCTTTACTATGTTTGAATGAACATATACACAAGATACCTTTAAGTGCAGTACAAATAGTTTTGTCATGGCCTTTGAACTTTGAACTTGATATCATCAACTGAAAATCACTAAAATCTTGTTCACTGTAAATAAAGCAGTGATAGATTTTCAAGATGGCCCACACAGCAGCTACAATGGGCATCTGAGGGCATGTCCAACAGGCACAGTTTTCATTTTGGAACAACCATTCATTATCAGAAGTCTTTCAGTGAAAACCCCACATGAATATTAAGCTTTCCAATGAAAACCCACATGAACATTAAGCTTTGCAGAAGGAGTAGCAATGGGATTTTCAATATGGATGCCATGGTGGCCACACTCTATGTCAGATTGACACCATTTCATTTAGAAGCAACTAACATCATAAGAAATATTTTAGTGAAAACAAAAGGTCAACATGACCATCCCATTTAAGAGCTGTGATATAAGATTTTAAACATGACCACCCAGGTGGCCATGTTGGATGTCTGTGGGTCACCATTTTTAATTTTGACTAACCAGAAATAATCAGAAGTCATTTGGGGAAAAATCAATGTGAATATGAACCTATCTTCTGAAGCAGAAGCAATAACACAAATTTTCCAGATGGTCACCATGGCAGTCATACTGGATGTCATATTGGCACCAATTTCACTTATGGAAATAATGATGAACTTAGGTCGAGTTTTTTCATTACCTTTGTGATTATTATTAATTTCATTAACATCAAGATATTTATACAAGTCTTGTGCTCTTGGCACTAAAATCTACCTGAGGTATGCATGTTGGACACAATTTACTTGTGCTCTTGGCACTAAAATCTACCTGAGGTATGCATGTTGGACACAATTTACTTGTGCTCTTGGCACTAAATTCTACCTGAGGTATGCATGTTGGACACAATTTACTTGTGCTCTTGACACTCAAATCTACCTGAGGTATGCATGTTGGACACAATTTACTTGTGCTCTTGGCACTCAAATCTACCTGAGGTATGCATGTTGGACACAATTTACTTGTGCTCTTGGCACTCAAATCTACCTGAGGTATGCATGTTGGACACAATTTACTTGTGCTCTTGGCACTCAAATCTACCTGAGGTATGCATGTTGGACACAATTTACTTGTGCTCTTGGCACTAAATTCTACCTGCAGTATGCATGTTGGACACAATTTACTTGTGCTCTTGGCACTCAAATCTACCTGAGGTATGCATGTTGGACACAATTTACTTGTGCTCTTGGCACTCAAATCTACCTGAGGTATGCATGTTGGACACAATTTACTTGTGCTCTTGGCACTCAAATCTACCTGAAGTATGCATGTTTGACACAATTTACTTGTGCTCTTGGCACTAAAATCTACCTGAGGTATGCATGTTGGACACAATTTACTTGTGCTCTTGGCACTCAAATCTACCTGAGGTATGCATGTTGGAGACAATTTACTTGTGCTCTTGGCACTTAGATTTACCTGAGATATGTATGTTGGACACAATTTACTTGTTGGCACTCAGATCTAGCTGAGGTATGCATGTTGGACACAATTTACTTGTGCTTTGGAAAGTGTGATATGTTCTGTATGTGCATATTATTCTAAGTGACACAGTAAACAAGTTTTTTATGTTTAAATCTGGATTGACATTTCCTATGGGTAAGAAAGGTCAAAAGGCATATTTAGGAATAAATCACAAATGGGTTTAAAAGTCAGTCATGACTGTTCTACATCAGCCACTCTTTTCAGAGCTTAACATTTGCCTAACTCCTGCTAAAAGCTCAAATTCAGCTCAGGAAAGCTTGTGTTTGCAAGATACTTGCCACTGGGTAAGTCCCCCCACCCCACCCCCAAAAAGAGAGACCATTTTTAGTTCATAATGTTTTATGTTCTTCAAGTTTTATACTCTGCGATCTCACCATAGTACATACATAAGCACCTTATTTTGCATTATATGTACCACGTTCTTCAAATACCTAACTGCCCCGTTTCTTTCATCTATCGATCCTTTATTTCACATGATCATTTCCTTGTAGTCCATATCAAAGTCAGTCTTGCATTTTCTCATGCAAACATGATAATCTGAATGTACTATTTAAAGCAAGTTTTGACAAATAGCAAATAAATGTTTATATTTTAACTTATCAGTTATATTTTAATCTTTTGTACATATAAGGGATTTGCTGACTTTCAAGTAGTAACCTAGCTGGAGGCAGTTTGGTGAGTTCCAAATGTATAGAGATTGCTGACTCTAAGTAATCAGTGTGCCAAAGACAGTTTTGATGCATGTTCCTGATTTGAAGTTGAATGGGTGATAATGGTTAATAATATAATGTTTAAGATTTCCTTGACAGGTATGTTTTGAAAGAAAAAGCACTCACCTCTAACAATTAGCCACCTTAAAATAGAGCACCTACAAATGGTGTTTATCATCTATTGTTTACATGTTTATTACAAGAGATGAATACATACTACTGCTTGGAAAATAATCAAATAAATCAAACTGTGTTTTTTAATCATTCTTATAAGTCAGCTTATCAAAGACTGTTTAGATGCATGCTGCCAATTTCAAGGTGAAAATTGGATGACATGGAAGCAGAAGCAAACCTATTGAATGGACACAAAATTCCCCAAATATGTGTGTGTGTGTGTGTGTGTGTGTGTGTGTGATTTGGATTTTTAACATTGCTTTAAAAAAATTTCAGTCATATCGCTAAGATGTCTGCAGTGGGGCAGTTTATAGTGATGTCTAGCACTGGAGCAGTTTATAGTGATGTCTAGAACTGGGGCATCATGCCACAGACATGTAGCATCATCTCCCACCCAGTCACATTATTCTGACACCAGGGCAACCAGTCCTAACACTAACCTCTTAATGCTGAGCGCCTAGCTAGGCAGCTGTTAGTACCATTTTTGTAAGTCTTTGGTATGACTTGGCTGGGGTTCGAACCCACAACCTCCTGCATCTGAGGTGGACACTCTAACCATTAGGCCACTGGAGCTGTCCCCAGAAGAAGAAAAAAACAAAGAGTGAATTAACTGACACTGGAATATTTCAATGAGGGACTCAGTTTTACTTGTTTTTTTTAAACCCAATTTGATACTAAAATCTGCAATGCAATCAAATGAACTTTATGTGGAAATGTAGATAAAAAAATCTTATGCATGATTAAAATTAAAATAGGACAGTTATATTCTTGGTTGTTTAATTCTTCATTTTAAGGTCTCTTACCTAAACATTAATCTCTCCTAAACATCTAGCCATTTCCAAAAACATTATGCATCAATCCATGCAACTGAACCCATCTGTTCTTCCTCATTGACATACATACAAGTACTACTTATATTTATATTGTTTGGACATCTTTAATTATCAATATATTGTTTTAATGTGCAAACAAAAATAACAAGATGAAAGTTCTATATCTATAAAATAAACATAATGTGATTTCCATAAAACATCTACTACAATTATTTACCAAATTTTTTTGTATTAAAATATGCACATTTCATCATATCATTCTTTTCAAATCAACTTCTTGCCTTTCATACTGTCCTTATATGGTTCCAGGGCAATACAGAGATGGACAATTTGGAGATGCAAAATTTGGAAACAGACAATTTGGATAATGGCCAATTTGGAGAGGGGACATTTTAGAATGGGCCAATTTGGAGAGAGACATTCTGGAGACAGACAATTTGGAGATCATGAGCAATGAATTCAGAGATGGAAAAGTTGAAAAAAACAAAGCAAGGTGAATTTACAAGACTCTCATATAAAAACACGCTTGAATTTTTTTAAAAAAGAAATGTCTACGGTAAAGCATATGTAATAAGAATCTTAAGAAGCTACAAATTTTGAGATAAGTTCCAAGACAACAAATGACTGAATGCATACATTATTAAAATAAACACAATGTAATAATTCAAAGTTTAACAAAACCTTTCATTTTGTGAACAAAATGGAATGATTGCAGCTTGATCAGTTCCTCATATGTATATACACCCTGTTGTGATTTGGTACGCAAGCCAGTGCTATAAGCATGCGAATGTGCATTGCAATATCCACAACACTGTTGTAATTGACCTTACGCCAGATGATAGATCGCTCCGCCTACCAAAATCACGTGACTTAACCTCCGACAAACATGCAGTATTTGGCAAAGAAATATGTTTCAGTTTAAGTGACATGTTTATTTGATGTGGTTTGTATTCATGGGCGCCCGCAGCACGGGTCAAGGGGGGGGGGGTCATGTGACCTCCCCCAATCATACTGCAAATATATATATATATATATATATATATATATATATATATATATATATATATCGGAAGTATATGAATTAAAAATTAATAGCAAAATCGTAAATAATTACTGTTCTGCTATGTTTGTCAGATGTAATTTTGATCAATGATGTCTATTGATGTAAACATGTAAATGCATGCTTAATATATCCGAAGATAATTTTTTGAAACCTTTATTTTGTATTTCTTTTTTACTAATTACATTTTTGTATCCCCATCCCTCCTTCAATCCAATGAGAAAGTAAAGCGTCACTCTAGTGTATGAAAGATCGAGGCGATAAATCCTTAATTCTAGGACAAGGCAACATTAAAGTGTAAATTTTCAAACTTTAAAATAATGCAGCCTTGGGTTCAGTGCTTCCTATACAAGAATAAATAATATATATCAAAGCCTGAAAGTTAGGGGGTTCTCCACCTATATTCTTGAAACGTTAATTTTTACATATATATTTTTCAATTTCAAGTTCTTTTTTGTTTCAACCTATCAAGGGGACATACTTTTATGCAAACAAACATGTTGTAATTGCCATAAATTGTGTCTTTATTCAGCTGATCGTACACGCGACAAGTCGTTATCCATCGAAGTTTCGCCTATGTTTCGGGAAAGGAGTACATCTAATTCCTCCATTTAGACGATCCGGATATTGACTGTCAGAATTACAAGATTTCTTTTCACCCTTATCGATCGAGAAATCAACAAATCATTGCAAAATTTGTAAATACTTATCATAATCAATGCATTGTTGCTACAAGCAGCTTGTCGGAGGAAAATGGCGGACTTCAGCAATGCCTATGGGTGTGTCTAATTTACGCTCGCTGATTGGTTAACTGATCCAGCGTGATTGACAAGTGGCGATAGGTCAATTCTGTCAGCAACACCCGATCACCTGCTACTCAACCAGCAACACTCTGTTCACTCAGCTGTACGGCTGCTATGGTTTAGCTTTACAGCTGCTATTATCAACTTCTATGGTTGCTCTACAGCTGGTACCCCGTCGACTCGGATCAGCTGAAAATACATCCAACACCGTGTATTATGCATGGCACGGGCAGATACGATAACATGTAATGACGTTATATTCGGTAAGCTATACAAATCACATTATCGGCACAACATTACAAAGCAATAAACAGGTTCAGAAGTGAACCTACCCGTGTCCGATAAGAATCCTATGTTACTAAACGTTTCTTAAAAATGCAACTTTATATTACTAATATAAATCTCTTGCTAAGTTACAAACAAGAATAGAAAATATTTGCATTATACTACGTAAGCCGAAACTACATAGAAAATATACAAAAATAAACGTGGTAGTACAATAGTTATAACTTATACACAAGAAATTAATAATAACTCACATACCTCTACAGCTGAAGATGTTCAAGTCCTTAAGTAGACTTCTCACTGACAAGACGTTCCGTAATGTAAAGATTTAGTCTTACGGTGAGTCATTTATACACAGATGATGCAGCCCTATATCGTGTGTGCACTTGATGTATTCGGTTTTTCCCATCGAAAGCACTTCGCATGTGCGGCATAGGATGAACCGAACTCACTGTTTCGAAATATTGTACAATATACATAAATCACCCTCGGGTATCGTTGTACACAAAAAACGAATCCCGAGTATGTGTATTTAATAAATAAAGGGATTTATACAATTCCGTGACAGTAAACAAAGCCCGAATTAACTATAATGATAACTGCATGAACAGAAATACAGAAAGCTTATATTAAGCAAATGAAGTGAGATTTCCAATTAAATAAATTCCAATTAAATAAACGGATGTTAAGAAATAAATTGTCAATAAGATTTACTATAACAAGATTTTATTGACCTATGTTCGATATAATGATTTTGCATTCGATATTGGACTCCCCTTTTGTTTCACTTGGACCTCAGTTTGTTCTGCCAGGACACCCTACCCAAGTTTCTGGAGAGTGTGTGTGTGTGTGTGTGTGTGTGTGTGTGTGTGTGTGTGTGTGTGTGTGTGTGTGTGTGTGTGTGTGTGTGTGTGTGTGTGTGTGTGTGTGATGTTAACATAGCTTGAACAATTTTTCGTCATTTCGCTACGATGTCTGCAGTGTGGCAGCTTATAGTGATGTCTAGCACTACGGCATCATGCCGCAGGCATGTAGTATTATGTCCTACCCAGTCACATTATCCTAACACCAGGCCGATCGATAAGGGTGAAAAGAAATCTTAATGCTGAGCGCCAAGCGAGAAAGCTGCAAATGCCATTTTTATAAGTCGTTAGTATGACTCGGCTGGGCTTCGAACCCGCGACCTCCCGCATCCGATCCTGGACTCTTAGTTTCAAGGACCAACATACATATCTGACAATGGTCTATATTGTCTTAAACGTATACAATGATTCAATTCAGCAATCCAATGAAGTAACGCTCAATAATAATAATAATAATCATAATCATAATAATAATAATAAGTAGTAGTAGTTGTAATAGTAGTAGTATAGAAGATTTAACAGTTCATATTTCATAATCAAATTAAAGGTCTGCAATTGTGTTGTTAGTGATAACAAGCTGTAATGATTGCTTTAGATGAATTCTTGTGATTCAAACAGTAGAGAAACAATACTGTAATTTCAATACTTTTCTATGACATCAGTCAGAAATATGTAATTCTGTGGTGTCTTAAACATATACAATGATTCAATTAAGAAATCCAATGAAGTAACGCTCAATAATAATAATAATAATAATAATAATAATAATAATAATAATAATAATAAGTAGTAGTAGTAGTAGTATGGAAGAATTAACAGTTCATATTTCAGGTTCAAATTAAAGGTCTGCAATTTAAAAAAAAACTAATGTTTGCTAGTGATAATAAACTGTAGTTATTTTTTAGATGAATTCTTATGATTCAAAAAGAAGAGAAACAAAACTATGTAATTTTAATACTTTTCTATGACATCAGTTAGAGATATGTAATTCTAGTTTGCTTTATGACTAAGTATCATCTTTTGGTATCATATCTTTTCGTATCATAAAATTGCCCCGTGCAATTCAGTGCGAATACCGTTTTTCTCTACATCCAGCTGACACAAGCAGCTGAATTTTATGTCACTATAATTTAACTCAATTTACAGAATTAATTTCACACTCCTTTCTTCCAGGATGTGTGAGTACTTTGTTATCAGTGGAAACTAGATCAGGCCATAAAATAAGACACAATTTTATCAGATCTGAACAGTGAAGAACGAACAAGTAAATCATTTTACCTGGGTTTACCAGAGCGACTTCTTTTTCGGTCTCCCAGGTAGCATCGTAGTTTTTTGTTGGGTATTCGCTATGATTTACAGTCACTAATGAGATTATTTATTAATAAAACTGGGTGTGACATAACATAATGAAATGGCTATTAGGTCCTGATGTATGATGTTCTTCTACAAGATATAAATTCCTCATCATTTTATATCCTTGCGATACAACTTGTGTGGTATCGTTTTCAGAGACATACGTCAACGTGCGAGACGATTGCTGAATCTGAACAATTAAATCTTTCTTATTCTAATAAAAGTTTATCAGTCTTGGCTAGAAAAATATGTTTTATTATTAACAGCTAAGTAAGGTAGAATGCTCTATATTATTGAAGAACAGAGAATTCATCTAGTCGTCATTTTTGAACACTCGTCGAAGCATGCCACAAGAGACAGTAGATTCTGGATACGACCAAAGAAACAGTTAGCTCCCTTTAGTTCAATTTGTAAATTAAGCTCCATTCAGTTTATGTATGTAACAAAAGTTTCGAAATAATGTCTGTGTCGAGATGAATTCTTGGACAGAAAATCATCCTGCTCAAAGGTACATTATCTAATTTTAGATATCATCACTTGATGACCATTCGTGTATTTCAGTGCCGAATTATAAAAGTAGCATATGCTACGGGCCCCGCATTTTCAAGGGCCCCGCGCTAAATGCTTTCAAGCTATCTATTGCCTACATGTAAATAATACTATTACTGAAACGTCAGACATATTTGTCGTATTATCTGGCTGTACAGTAAATGAAAAAATACAGTTACTTTACTATGGAAGTTAAACATTTATGTGTTTTAATATTTATGTGGGGTTTTTAATTTAGAATCCCTTTATAACATATGCTACAGACCCCGCACTAGCTTAATCTGGCACTGGTGTATTTTGATAAACAAGTTATTTTTCCGAACTCATCAAAATGGCACATTTTGCTTTTTTTATAATTACATGTACAACCACACAAATAGTGCTTGTAAACATGACAATTTTCTTTCATTTGTCCATCCTAATTGCTGTATGTTTGAAAGTTTTCATATCAGTGGGCTGAACTAATTTTTTTGTGAACAATAGAGCTGTTTAACCCCACTGCAAATATCTCCAACCACAACCCCCACCTCAGCAATTTGTCATTTTTCGTCTTTCTTTCGTCGAAATCGTATTTATTCATTGAAAATGAATGACCATTAGATGGTCATATTTTCGATAAAACATAAAGATAAAGAAAAAAGGAATTTTAATCATTTCAAGCTATCTATTTTACGAAAGAATCTCTCTGGGCCTTTGAAATATTGTTGCTAGACTTTGTCAGTGTTGTTATAAGCTGGACTTTTGAGATACTGTTGCTAGACTTTGTCAGTGTTGTTTTAAACTGGGCTGTTGAGATACTGTTGATTGACTTTTTCAGTGTTGTTATTAGATGGGCTTTTGAGATACTGTGGCTAGACACTGTCAGTGCTGTTATAAGTTGGGCCTTTTCCTACCAAGTTTAATCTGATTACTGACTGCGATTAGCTCTTTCCTCATCCCTTAGCAGTAATGCTTTTTATTGTCACAGTTATTTAAATTATACTTCAAATTTTTTAATATGTAGTTAATTCATCGCATTTAGAAAAATGAGAAAGCAAATTTCGCATTACAATCATTCCAGCTTGAATAGGTCATAACTTGTGTACTTTCATTATCGTTCACATATTTTTTCGAAACACTAATTCTTTTACGTTTTTGTGACAATATCACTCATGTAGGGACGTAACTGAGGGTACAAAAAACATAAATATGGCAATTATATTTAATTAATTAAACAAATAGAATATTGATTAATTTTATAAATCTCGTTCAGCAAGATAAATCTCAAATAAAAGATGTAAACTATTTTGCCTATTACAAAAAAGAAGTTTGGGTACAATATTTCTGCGATATCGCGAAAATATTTTTCTGCGCAAGAAAATAAACAAATAAATGCAACCACTTTATTTATGGCCGAATTTCGGTATGTTTCAACGATTTCAAGTAATGTCATTCACTAGATAGAAAATAACAGGCAGGCCGAAAAAAAAAGAGCCGCAAAGGATAAAGACAGCAGTATGATCCGTTTTCTCATTTTTTTAATTGATGCATATTTTTAATTAGTATTCGCTGATGTTATGATTTATACGTAATTTCTTCTCCAAAATTACCTTGTATAAAAAGGTCACACATTTTAAATGCCATGTTCAAGTTTGTCAAAAGATATCAAAGATGTAAATATAAAACCATCACGGGAATCATTTGTGAGATTTCCCGATTGTTGGGTCATTTGGAATTATATTTTTGAAAACGTCAGATCGTCAAAGTTCGGGGATTCACTGTGTCTTCGCCATCCCTATAACATGTTCATTACTGTACCTAATGGTGCTGGCAAAACCGAATTTGCCAAAACTACAGATGGGACATAATCAGCTTCTGTATGGCTGTCCTCCAAAACGCTTCATTTGGTATTGCAAGGAGTGGCAATCGAGTTGCTCGTTACTTAAAAGATTATCAAGGAGAACTCCATGAAATGACGACAGGATTGTGTCTAACTCTAGTCAAACGCATCTCGTTAGCTTTGATGTTATGTAAGGAGAACATGAGTGCGTCATGGGTTGAAAATCTGGCTTAAAACAGGTTCTGAGTTAGTGCGAGCTTTCGATATTGTGCTGAAATAGTGGTCGACACCCTGGCAAACAGACAAAGGCGCTGACATTCTCAAACGAATGACACACACACACGAAACCGCACGCACACACACACATTCTGATATCATAAAACCGAATACAGTGTCATTTTACGTTTTCAAAAACCTTGTAAAAACGGATGCGAAAATATTTTACATAATAATACACACTCAGATACATTCGACATGTTACCACATTACTCAACTGAACCTATATGGAATGAAAATTTCTGAAGGATATTATTTTAATTGCGACATCTCGTCAATACGATTTCAGCTGTCTTCAATAATCACTCCAGAAAACATCCAGAAATGTGTTGATCGATAATCTCCCATCCACTTACGGTCTAAAACTGGATTTGTCGGACAGCATTGTCCATCACGTTTTCTCCAAGTTTGCCTTGTAAGCTTGGTGTAAGCACACGCCTCATTCCGACAAAAGATATCACCAACGGATTCTTCTTTTTTTCCATGCCTCATTGAGCGGAATGAAGGACTCTTTGTGATGTCTGTGTATTCCATGTCATTGAGATCATCGTGTTGGATAACATAATGGCTCCTTTGTTGAAAGTTGTTCCCAATAAAATGGTTTCTGCAATTAACGTTAACTATGAAGCAGGAAACATCTATCACGTTTACCAAGAATTTATGCATCCGCATTATCTTCATGACAGCAAATCGCCAGGTGTCAATATTGGTTTGAAAGCAGATCTTGAGGAAAATATCGTATTCTCTAAACCAGTGGTTCCCAACCTGTGGGCCTCAAAGTCACCGGTGCCGTGGATTTATTCCAAGGAGTATGTATTTTGTCAATTAACGGAGGTTCGATCAGTAGTCCCTACCGTTGGGTCTAAGGGGTCTTAATGTTAAATTTGGTCGTTTGTACTATAGGGTCTATGGGACTTTATCATTGTGGGTTACTCTACGGTCAATGGGAATTGAACATAGGGTATGTATAGCGACAATAAATTGGGCCTGTCTAGGGTCAATAGGAATTGGAGAGGGGTGACGTCACGGTACTGGACACTGGCAACAATGTTGCAAGTGGCTGACCTCAATCGAACGGAACAGTGTGGCAAGGGGCTTACCGGAATACGCGCTATTCTAGGGACAAATAAATACACAGACATAGAGATGTGGTTAGAGACAGGCTTAGAGACAAGGTTAGAGACATAGAGACATAGACATATTACACAAAAATAGATTTATGAACATAAATCTATCACACAAAAAATCGACTAAAATTTTCCTAGGCAAGAGAGAATAGATATCTTTTCGAGGCATTGGAGTGGCCCTGAAAAGGGCCTTTGGTTTTGTTTGTTAACATCATTCGTTTCCAAAGGGCTGTATCAGTCTTTTGGGTAATTGCCCATGATGATTTGACATACATAGGGTAGTCCGGGTGGAACAGCATCGACGATAGGAGGGTAGACGATTTTACATTAGTCCACATTTTGTGATGAGAACAGGTGAATGCACTGAGGTGAACCGGGGTTATTAATAGTGGAAGAGTGGATCGAAACGGATTGAGTTCTTTCACCAATCCTAACACGCGTTACAAAATTCAGCCATAGTGCGGAGTTTGTCTTCCAATTGGAAGAGAGCTGCCTGTGATGTCATATTCCCTATATAGGTGCGCTAGCGTCTGTGCGCAGTGAATCCATGCGACAGAGTTCGAACATGATGGAAACTAAGAAGATGCTGAATTGGGGTGCACCGGCCGTGGAGAAGAGAAGTGATGGCATAGCAGCGGCTACCAAAGCAAACACATACTTCCAGAAGAGGTTGATTTTAATTGGGATTTAATGGATTTTCTCTCTTTGCAAGAATTTGTTCCGGTACCAGCACCTTCACCACCTTCTTCCTTACCGTACGTCGATGATTTTAAATAGAGACAGAAAGAAGAATTGGAGAAGTTTTTCCAACAGCAGAAAGAAGCAAAACAAACCTTTCTCATTCAACAGCAACAGCGAGAAGAAGAGGCAAGAAGAAAACGACAGGAAGAAGAGGTAGCAGAGAAGAAACAAGGTCTAGGAAAGAAGGAGGACGATGAAAGTTAAACCGTGACGGTACTCTTAGACATTTTGGCAGAGTTAAGGAGTCTGAAAGAAATGTATCAAACTTTTTTAATACAGCCCAAGAGAAAAAGACCTTCCCGAACCAAACAGTCCAACCCCGTCAACACAACTACTACGCCGGAGATACCAACACCAGTGATCTCTATCAAATCATCGACAGTAGCAGGTCCAGAAGTAGGCTCTTTGCCGTGGCAAAGGGATAAGGCAGTAAATGCTCATTACTTCCCGTTCCTGCGTCTGTTTTTTTTTAAAAAAAAAAAAGCAAACACCCAACGGTCGTTTTCAGGGCCATCCACCTCTCTCGAAAAAAGACTACTCCATATCTGACAAAATCAATTAAAACTCAAATCCTTTTTCCGCTATGATGGACGTTCGCGAGTGCGCGAGTGTAGGTCATTACTATAAAAATCAAAATCAAGAGACACTTACGTTTTTCTTTCTGCTATATTCTCTGGTACAAATTTACAATCCAATTTCACAACACATCACTTTAAAAAGTTCATTTTCTTCTTCTTCTTTGTCTTTTCACTCTCTCCATTTTTAAATTTCTTCACTGTCACAGGCTTTTCCTCTTCTTCCTCACTTTCTTCTCGTCTTGTTTTCTTGTCTTTCTTCTCTTTCTGGACGTGTCAGGGTTCTTCTTTTTTTTCGAAGGGTACCTCTTCTTCATATTCGGAACCCCTCTCTACCTTCTGCTCCTGTTGTTTCTCAGGGCAATCTGAAGACCAATGTCCTTTCTCTTGAAAATGATAACAGGTATCTTGACGTTTGTCTTTTTGGACGATTGTCTTGCTTTGACGTTGTGGACATTTTGAACACCAATGCCCTTTCTTCTGACAGATATAGCAAGTATCTTGACTTTTATCTCAAAAAGAGGGGGAGTAGTCCGTCGGCTTGTCTGAAGAAAACCTTCGTATGACACCTCTCAAAGCTCTGATCAGAAGTTCGATCTGTGTGGACTCTTTCATCTTTCTGGTAGGATTAAGAGTGAAACGAATATTTGGAGGGAAGACACTGAGACTTTATATACGAAGACACTGGCCTTACATTGATATATAGGGGACCATGGCGTTTAAAATGTAGTCATTTGACATTTTGCAATAAAAATGAAACTATCGCATCATTTCGTGAAGAAAGGAGAAGAAAGTAAGACGCAGAAACGTGACCTATCGCCTAGCACAGTAGCTGAAATCTTGGCTCAAATTCATGCCAGCGATTTCCAAGATGACATGAGTAAACCAGAATCCAGACCGAGAGAGTCTACGTCAAACCAAAGTCCACCACCAGTAACCCCTGAAAACTACTACCACATCTGAGAGACGGATAAAGGCTTCTCTAGAAAATTTAGAAACACAGCCTGCACGTACACGGTGAAGTTTAAAATTTCAAGTCCGACGTACCGTTGGAGAAAGCAAAATAGTTCATCACCGATTTGTGGGATTCTTTGTTAACCACACTGAAACGGCAATGTGAAGCGAAAGAAGACGATCGCTTGACACTTTCCATTTGTCAAGACAGTCTAAAGTCCCCGTTTGGATCGAGTTTAGCAGACCATCAGAATTAACAACTTCCAAAGTCATCGACAAGATTCAACAGGTACAGCAGTCCAACGACAGGTTTCACATCACCGACGGAAAAGGGACACTGTACTTGACCTAGGTTTCTCTTCCTAAACTGACCGGACGCAGAAAGGTGTTATTGGTGGAGAACCTTCGTAGCATCAAGCGCCTCGTCCGAATTAACAATCCTCAGGACAAGATGTGTTTAGCCAGGGCCATCGATGTAGGACGAACGTATGCCGACAAGAACGACACGGTAGAATGGAAAAGAGATTGGGAGAACATTCGACAATCGGACCGAGCCAAACAACGAAGAGAAGCAGAACTCCTGTTACAGCAAGCTGGCCTATCCAAAGACACACCCTGTGGCATTTCTGAAATGCAAACATTGCAACACGTCTTAGCTCCAAGCTACACCTTGAAAGTACACCCTCAAGAAGTGCGCAGTCCTCTGTTGTTTCGAGGCAAAAAATTTTCAGAGACGGAAAATACATTCCCGTCTATCATTACGATGAACATTTCGATGCCATTACCAGTATCACTGGATTCCTAGGATACAGTTATTACTGTGAGAAATGTGACTATGGCTGTAACAATCGAGAGCTACACAAGCATTGTGGATCGAAATGTGAGGGATGTTTGGCCTCTAAACCCTGTCTTAACGAAGGACAACAATGAGTGCATTGCCCAACTTTTCAGCACACTTTTGTCAGCCCAGCCTGTTACAAACAACATCTGAAGACGCAAGATTCACAGCAGAAAAGTGCTTGTCAACTTCTGACATGTTGTTCTGCTTCTGGACAAGTCATACCTGCCAATAATGCCAAGGCTCACGTATGTTCAGGAAAGAAACGATGTCACATTTGTCACCAGATCGTGGACTTGGAACACGAATGCTACATTCAAAAATACCAACCCCAATAGGAGGAGGAACAAGATAACCTGAAGAAGAAAGGCAATTTCATTTTATTCGATTTGGAATGCATGCAAGAGACAGGCATTCACACTCCTAATTTCTGCGTGGGTCATCAAGCGTGCGAGAAGTGCATTCAAGAGCCTATCTTTAGTCATTGCCCTCACTGCAGCAAGATTCCTAGAGGAAGTGAAAAAATCTTTCGAGGACCTAACACGCTGGCCGATTTCGTCCAACGGATTTTAGACCCTATCGACGAGATGTGGAGCCAAGTGGACATCAAACGTTATGGAGATTGCCATCGCTATGACACGATGATGGCTCACAATATCTTGGGATACAATGGACAATTTTTTCTGAAATACTATACGGAACAAAGTACCGAACGTCCTAAAGTGACTTTGAACGGAGCCAAAATCATCTCCTTGCCAGTGGGACAAGTGCAGTTTAAAGATTCGATGAGTTACTTGGCCATGCCTTTGAGTCGAAGGCCTAAAACTTTTGGAATGACAGAAAAGGGCAAAGGCTATTTCCCGCACATTTTCAATACCGAAGTCAATCAACACGCCGTTCTACCCCATTTGCCTGATGCTCACTATAAAGACCCTGACAACATGCACACCGAACAAGGAAAAGCTTTCTACGCTTAGTATCACTCTCACGCCTCGGACCCCTTCGACTTTCAGGAAGAAATGTTAAAGTATTGTCGATCTGACGTGGACATTTTACGGCGATGCTGTGGAAAATTTCGAGAATTGTTCATGGAGGAGGGAGAGATCGATGATTTGAAAAAAGCCTGCACCATTGCCAAAGCGTGTTCCTTAGTGTACCGCAAACAATTCATGCCCGAGAAGACACTGTCAAACGCCCTCAAACGACCAATTTTGTCAAACGTCGGTACTCGGTCAAATTCCTACGCTGATTACATTACTTGTGTGACAAGGAAGACAAATGGATCCAGCACACCCGAAACGGAGGAGGAGAAAAGACCAACGGAACGTATTTGGTGAATGGCTGGGACATAAAAAACCCCAAGATCGTGCACGAGTTCAACGGATGCTTATTTCACGGATGTCATATCTGTTACCCTCAACGGTACACTAAAAAATCAGTTTTTACAACGTACCATGGAAGACTTGTACGAGGCCACTTGTCAGCGGCGTTTAAAGTTAGAATAGTAAGGATATCAAGTCGTGGAAATGTGGGAACACGATTACGATCACCGTTTGAAACCGATCCCGAGTTTAAACGCATCGTGGAAAGTTACAGCTTGGTGCATCCCTTGAACCCGCGGAACAGTTTGTATGGAGGACGGACGAATGCCACTTGTTTGCTGTACCACGCCGACGAGGAGAAAGGAGAAGAAATCAAATACTTGGACGTGTGTTCCCTGTATCCTTACGTGTGCAAATATTGTCACTTTTTCGCAGGGCACCCACAATTGCTGACGGAACACATTGACCTGGACAACATTCGACAATACGAAGGATTGATTAAATGTAAAGTCTTGCCTCTCACTGACTTGTACCATCCTGCTTTACCTTTACCATTGCCAAGGACAACTGATGTTTCCCTTGTGCCGTACTTGTGCCGAAACGTGCAACCAAGTCCAGTCTTGTCAGCACATCCAGGAAGAACGCGCCTTGACAGGAACATGGGTCAGCGTAGAATTGTTTAAAGCTCTGGACCTAGGATACCAGTTGTTAGAAGTGTACGAAATTTACCACTTTCCCAAGACAGAACAGTACTAAAATGCCGACGAGACTCAGAAAGGCATTTTCGCAGACTACGTGGATGCCTTTTTGAAACTGAAATAAAAAGTCAGTGGCTATCCTTCCTGGTGTCACACTCCAAAAGAAATTCAAAGAGAAATACTTGGAGCAGGAAGGACCACATCAAGAATAACGACGGTCGACAATTGTTTGCCAAAGTGATGTTGAATTGCTTCTGGGGCAAAATGGCACAACGGCCGTGTTTAGCCAAGACGGAGTATTTGACAGAACCTTCCCGCTACTACCAGATGATTCACGACAAAACTAAATATATGAAACACGTGGATGTCCTTCGTGAGAACTTGATCCTGGTCAATTATGAACAAGAACTGGACTTTGTACAAGCCGACGAATTTGGAAATGTCTTCATTGCGGCCTACGTGACAGCCCATGTTCACTTAAAATTGTACGAAGTTTTACACCAATTCGGACATTGCGTGCTGTATTTTGTCACGGACCGTTACATCTACATCGATCGCCTGGGTCACCGACACATTGGCATCGAAAGAGACCGTTTAGGAGCATGGACGGACGAGCACTCCAACGACAAGATTCTAAGTTTTGCTAGTGGCGGTCTTAAAACTTACGTCTACAAATACCGGGACCCACAAGGAGATGTACACACCGAGTGTAAAGTGAAAGGATTGACTCTCAGTTATCCCACGAGTCAAGTGGTGAACTTTGGGGTATTGAAAGAAGCCTTGCAGTCTGGAGAGGATCAAGATTTTAAAGTGACCACCGACCGACCTCACAAGATTGTACGTTTAGCCACACACCAAATCGTCAGTCGGCCTTTGGAAAAAGTGTATCAAATCGTGTATCAGAAGCGAGTGCGGCTTCCCAACCACTTCACTTTACCGTCGATACTGGTCAGCATATAAAAGGGAAAACGTCCAAGACCGATAGATCATTGTGACTACCACTGCCAAGCGAGAAAGATGAATCCTAACAAAGAGACACCATTCAAGTTCGGTGATTCTCAAGTGGAGTGCAATGCTGTGCCTTGCGATTGCAAGGATGCCGTACGCTGTGACGTCAGCGATTCAGTACCACATCATGGGAACTTTGCTATGACTACTATTATTACAATACCTACTGAGGAAAGTGATGATGAGCTTGTCAAACCTGACGGATACGAAAGCGATGCCACTCGTCATCGTAGACTCTTTACTGGTTTTCATGGTCCATGTGATCCTCCACATGAAACCATGCGGCTACCACCCTACGGATATCATCCATAACTGAGCAAACTCCTGCAGGTTTCATCGTACCCTCATTGAAATGAACCTGTGAAAGAAGAATATTCGTTCTCTGTGCGTTTGTCTGAATACTGCGACTTTGAAAGTCGTTTCCAAACCTTCCAAGGAAAGTGACCTAAATATTTGGAAGGACCTACCGCGAAGACTTAGCCAGAGCTGGATTTATCTACTTGGGAGAAGGTGATTAAGTCAAGTGCTTCAGTTGCGGTGTGTAACTTCACGAGTGGGAGAAGAAAGATTCCGCTTACCTGGAACATACTCGATGTTCTCCGCACTGTCACTACCTACCTTTAGTGGGACGACCTCAGTAATCTCTTGATGCTTTATAAGAGAACATTTGTGGTTGGCCTGTGGAGTTGAGAGAACGCATTTACCGAAAGTTTGCCAACCTATTCCTTGTGGGCTCCTTACGATCTGAACTGTGAGGAACCTGCAAAAACATGAGGGTGGTACCTTTAAATGTACACGAGAGATTCGTTCTGTTAAAAGCCTTGCGCTTTCATCTCGATACTTCTCGACGTCTACGGGGAAAAAGATTCGTCAACTTTTAGTCATTGAAGATGTTTACGAAGATGTATGTGTAGCTTATGATTTACGCCAGATGTACGTGACTGAAAATGTTTGGATTTCGAGGCTTGGACAAAAGAAGAGGGAAACTATGCCCAAGATATGTGATTATAAATTCAAAAGTTCATGAAAAACGCAACTTTTAAACCTGTATTAGCCACAATGACAGTAGAACCCGATGCCAAGGAAAACCACTCCATTCAGGACAGGCCCATCATTGACATGGACATCTCCGAAAGGCCATTCCGGGAGGACCCCTGTGTTACTGTGCCAAGTGTAGAATCTCTAAGAACATTACAAATTGTCCCTAGGACACCACACTTTGGTCACCAAAAATGTTGTACAATGACTTGTTTATAATTCCACTTTGATCGTTTTGATGTGTATTTTATCCATGTACTTAACCATTTGGCTTTCATGTATTTTTGTCTTTCGTGTTCAATTTTAAAAATGTTTTCAAATAAACGTGTCCTGAACAAAAGTATAAAAACTCTTGTCTGTCTCATTTTCAAAAGTGACATTCCCTTCACTATGGCTATCTCTGCTCACTCTGATCACTCTACCACCATATTCAAAGTCATCGACGAAAACTTAGATCGTGCTAGTTGGGAGGTCTTGTATCGTCGTCATCCCTTTAACATGTTAATTGCTGGACCCATCGGTTCAGGCAAAACCGAATTTGTCATCCAACATAAACATAATTTGATCGATTGTCCACCTCAACGTATCGTGTGGTGTTGAGTGGCAATCGGCGTACAGCCACCTGCGAGAAAGTCAAGGCGATTCCACCATGTTTGTGGAAGGCATTCCTGGCGAAGACGACGGGATCGTGCCTGACCCAAGTCAAACTCATCTGGTCATCTTCGACGACATGTTAGGAGAAGACGAAGAAAAAAATTTAACTATGGTTTATGCGCAAAAGGCATCATCGCAATGCCAGTGTCATTTACATCATCCAAAAGTTGTTTCAACAAAGCAAACCCATCGCACCATCAGTTTCAATGCTCATTACGTGGTCTTGTTTAAAAGCCCTGGAGATAAATCGCAAGTGCAAGTCTTAGCCAAACAATTAGGAACTCTTTGGCTGACACATGCGTACAATGATGCTACTCAAACCCCTCACGTCTATTTACTCGCAGATTTTAAACACACTACCCCCGATTATTTTCGATTTCGTACCCATCAGTTTCACCACTGGTGCCAAGACGGAGGGCGTGTCGTGTACACGTGCCCGTTGACTTAAAAATAAAATCTATAAAAACCTCGGACACTTTTGGTCTGTCTCACACATCCTTCAGTCTCATCTTCCCGTCAAATTGATTCGTGCCTTGTACGGCATCAGTCGCGAAAAAAAAAACATCGACAAAATACGTGCTCGTGTCTCAGTAACCAGTCTCAGAGAGGTTTTACGATGGCTTACGGTGACAGCACGTCAGTTACTGCAAGGCATCATTCACATTCCACATCAAACCAAACGCTTTTTTGAGAGAAACAAAGTAGCCTTGAGGCAACTAGCAGATCCCCGCATCGACACTCAAACCAAAAAGAAAATCATTTTGAAACCTGGAGGTAGCGGTTCTTTAGGAGGTGTCATCATTCGCTCCTCTTAAAATGGGATCCCAATGCCCTTAAAGTCATCCTCAAGAAAAAGCCACTTCCCGACCCAAACGTACCCAGAAGAAAAAGAGCAGTGGTGTCAAGACAAGGTCACAGCCCTAGAAAAAGAAAAGTCCCCAGAAAATGAAAAGCCCCCAGAAAAGACTCCAGAAAACAACTTCTACCCGCAAGAGAGGCAGTATGTAACCTTACATCCCCAAATCACGACCTGCGTCTCCAGTAGCTTCAGGTTCTTCCACTTCTCCGTTGCTGATAATGCCAGCCAAACCCAATTTGATACGCGTCTTTCCTAATTTGATAAAACAATGGAAGCCCGTGTCTCCAGGAACTTCTCCAGCGGTGATACTCTCCTCCTCTTTAGCTGCTGAGGCAGCTGCTAACAGAGTACCCTCCCCCAAAATCAAAGTCGAAGAGAGATCGGGCATGTTACAAAGTTTAATGGATTTATCCAAGCAAGAACTGTTTCGATTTAGTCCGTTTCTAACCGCTCAATGTCGAGTGATACCTGCCATCAAAAAGATACTACAGACCGACAATCAGTGGTGACGCATTCCACTATAGACAAGACCTAGGGCAAAGGATGGATATCAGTGTTTTTATGCTCCCGAACGCTAAAGATGTCCCCTAAACGAATGCACACCACCACAATCGTCGTTCTCCTGTTCAAAAAGAGAAAGGAAAAATAAAAGGACAGTCTCGTTGTTTGACCCCGCATCCGAAAAACACGCTTAGTCAAGCATCGACGTCTACCCCAGAAAAGAGCCTATCGTCTAAATAAAAAGAGGACCAACCAAAGGCAATGATTTTTTAGCGCTGGAATGGTAGAACATATGCTCAAACAGTCTGGTCTATCAAACGTCATCTATAAATACATCCCCCAAAAAATAAGATAAAAGGACGCATGTCAAGCAATGGACTTGAGTGTATTTTATGCTCCAGAACCAAAAAGATGTCCCCTAAAAGAAGTGCACACCACCACCATCGTCGTTCTCCCGTCAAGAAAGGAAAAGGAAAAAGAAAAGGACGGTCTCGTCGTTTCATTCAGCATCCGAAAAAAACTCTTAGCCAAGCATTGACGTATACCCCAGAAAAGACCCCATCATCCAAAGAAAAAGAGGAGCAACCAAAGGGGAGGATTGTTTGGCGATATATTAAAAAGTCACATTTTTGACGAAGCAATAGTCAAAGAGTTCGTGAAAAAGACTCGTTACAAACCCATCGACCTACTCCAGAAAAATAAGATAAAAGGGAGTGTCCCAAGTCATCGGCGTCAGTGTATTTATTGTGTGTGCCCCGGAACAAACAAAAATGTGATCCTCCAGAAGCCATCCCTCTTCTACCCCCAAAGGAAAGAAAAGGAAAGGACTCTCTCCTCGTTTAGCCAAACATTGGGACGCGTTGTCCGTCCTCTTCAAAGCCCCTCCACCCATGCGAAAACAAATCATTCAAACAGCCTCCAAAGACGTCATCGATACCGTGTGCGACTGTTGTCTGAAGCATCGACACGTTCCTCGCCAAAAGATACCCATCCTTCAAAAGAAAAAGATGTTGGAGCAACGCGTAGGATTTGTGCACTTGTTGTTAGCACCCATACTAAAAGCTACATTGGCACCACTGATTACAGGACTCGTGGGAGCTACTGCTTCACAAATGGCTCAAAGATTAAAAGGATCAAGAAGATACAAGGGGTTTCTGGGGTGAAGAGATCTTAGACGTGACCTTTGGAATCTGATGGAAGGACGAAAACTGACTTTAGTGCCTTACAAACAATGGATGGAATTCTGTCGTTGGCAAGTACAACGGACACCGCATTTACCTCCCAATTCTCATTTGACCGATATGTCCCAGTTACAACACGAAATGCAATCGTTGATGGACTCTTAGCAATTTGACAGAAACAGAAAAATCGCAACAGTACAGTCAATTGTTGCAACGACTTTATCTCTTTCACCAGAAAGCTTTAGACGAAACAGCTCGACCGACTTTGAAAGATTTTAAGACTCTGATGAAAAGTCCATCACCACCACCCCACCACCACCCAGTGACCAAGACAGGAAAAGGAGAAGAAGAGTTTCAAACTCCATCAGAAAAGGTACGCAAATTAACAACACCAACATCCAAAATTGGTTGGATTAAAAAGATGATAGCAACCCCTTCTTCCTCAGAAGAGAAAAGGAAGGTGAAGACAGAAGTTAAACAAGAACTGATTACCCCTGTTCAGACATCCTCCTCTACACCTATTGCTCGTCGGACACGCAAAGCGTTACAATCCAAGAAAATACCACACGAAGAAAAGAGTAGCATCCGTGTAGAGTGGGTGACTTATTTAAAAAAGTCCTAATGGAGAATTTGTTGGCCAGCATTTACTACGATCCATCCAATCCTGCGGGTTACGGAGGAGTTCAGAAATTCTATCGTGCTGCCAAAACCCGACTGAAAAGTGTCCATTTACCTCAAGTGCAACGATGGTTACAAGAACAAGTCACGTACACCTTACACAAATCCATTCAACGAAAATGTTCCAGTCGAGGGCATCGATCATCAATGGCAAGCCGATTTAGCCGATGTCTCTCATTTGTCCACCTACAATCGTGGATACAAATATTTGTTTTGTGTCATCGACGTCTTTTCCAAATTTGTCTGGGTCGTGCCATTGACTTCCAAATCGAGTGCTGAGTTAGTGCGAGCCCTAAAACTGGTGTTGAAACACAGTGGTCGTCACTCTCTTCGATGGCAAACCGACAAAGGCACCAAATTTCTGAACCAAGCTTTCTAAAGAGAATTAAAGCAATGAGACAATCATTTTTTTTTCCACCACCGAGAATCCCGAAACCAAAGCCAGCATCGTGGAACGTTTTCAACGCACCTTGAAAGAACGCATGTGGAAATATTTTACGCATCAACACAATCTTTCCGCACATGGTCCAAGCGTACCACCAGTCTTACCATCGAAGCATCAGATGTGCCCCCCCCCTCAAAGAAGTGACTCCCGACAACAAAGTGACCGTCTTTGAGCGTCTATTGGTACTTTCCCGACTTTGACTGTCCCCAAGAAAGGTGAAGAGTTGACCACGCTTGACCAAAAAAGAAGACGAAGTGTACGATATCGAAAGCATTCTCGATCGAAGAACCCGTAAAGTGGGAAAACGTCGTGTCAAAGAAGTCAAAGTACACTGGAAAGGGTATCCGCCGAGTTTTGACTCTTGGATCGACGCTTTGCAAGTCATTGACTATAAAAAAAGAAAGTGACCATCATGCCCTTCAACACAGCCTCAACAACAACAGTGACCACTCCTCCGCCGAGTTTTTCTCTGCAAGATCTACAAAAGCAACCATTGTGGGTGTGGTGTGGAGAACGTGTGCCTAAAACGCAGATCGTCTTTTTCTGCCAAATCTTTGTGGTGTATTGTGTCATCGGTGCTGCCATTGCCAATTTGAGTTTGTAACAAGGAGACAAACAATTGTGGACCATTTTACTGAGCAGTTGCATCGGTTACCTTCTCCGCAATCTTTTCTGGAAATTATCGAACGGTAACAACGGGATTTTTGAGCCCGGTCACCCTTCCAACAGTCAATAACAACAACAACAATCTTCTTTTAGACACTGCTCTGACCTCCAGTGAATCCTCGGGTAGCAGAACTCTGGAATTATGAACAACCGATTTTACTTAACTTTACATAACTTTGTCAAGTGACAGTTCCATGGATGTGTTCCCCACTATACTGTTGTGCTGTTTCACGGCCAAATTACCTCAGGCCATCCAATTGGATCACGAAGCCCATCGGGAAGTGGCTTTGGTCGAAATGATTCACCATACACAAATCAAAAACATCACTGAAAATCAAAACACTTTTGAGGTCGAACTTCTGAACGATCAAATGCAACAATACTTGAATGAAAACGAAACTGTAGATGCCTCCATGCAACGACCAGTGTCCACCGATACTCCACGATACATCTATATGTTGAAAATTCCTGCAGGTTATTATTTTAGTGGTCAACATCTGGTGGACACGATTGCTTCCAAATTCAATGCGCTGTTTGGCAAAACCTTGGACAAAACCAAACGAAGTGTCACCCTCGAGTACCATAAAGTGGCTCGTGGCCTACTGATGAAATTTTCGGATGCCAAAACGTTGTCCATTACATTTTGTTCTGAATTGTTTGACATTTTGGGTGGAGACCTTAATATGATCAAGGCTAACGACATACCACACATCGCCAACAACTTGACTTTTGCGAAGTTATTTCGTTATCCGGCTGAACTGAACCAAGGATTAAATTTGATCTTTGTGTACTCTGATGTGGTGGAGTACAACATGGTGGGACAAACATCCTTACCGTTACTGCAAGACATTCCTTTCAAAGTGTATTCTACAACGACCAATGACGAGGAAGGTGGAAACACCTATCACGTTCACCGCGAATTTGTACATATTCACTATTTACTCGTCAGTAAGTCGGATTTCGACAGTGTCAACATTGGTATAAAAGGAGATCTGGGACAAAATATTTCATTCACCAAAGGGAAAGTTACGGTGAAACTCCATTTTCGAAAACGATTCTCTAAGGACTTGTAAGTCATGTATCCTGTGCACTGAGGAGTCGCTCGACAGCGAGGAAATGGTTTGGAAGATATACTGAAATCGGCGTTTCGTTCGGTGGCCCCCGTTTTGAAACCGATGGTGACACGAGGATTGCACGCCTTATAAGATGCCGCTTTGACGCAAGGCAAAGAATTTCTCCAAAATGTCATCATCGACAAACAAAACCCCAAAGAACCCATTCTGAGAGCAGGAAAAAATGTCTTGCTTCAAACGGTCAAAGACATTTTGGGCCGACGAGAAACTCCTATAAATGCTCTGGACACTTCTCTGTCAGACATTCCTGCCTCCCTGACACCACAGCAAGGACAAGGCAGAAAGAGACGACGAAGACACCCCTCCAGAGGCTTTTACACCCCCAGAGCTAGAAAGACCAAGAAAAGATGAACCGTTTTTATTAAATAACAGAGAGAAAAAATGATGCACAGAGAGTGTTGCTAATGTTCCAAGTCGGAACTGGATATGGTTGCCATGCCACCCACTATGATGACGATGCAAGAATCTCAATGGGTAGAATTTCATCCTCTCTCCTCTTTGACAACCTCAGCCCCCATCGAATTTGAAAGGAAAGGACAGGCCGAAGATTACATTGATCTGAATAGCAGTTACTTGTACCTGAAAGTCAAAGCGATCAAAACGGACGACACTGCTCTAGATGACAATGCCGTCAACAATTTTATGCATTGTTCAGCGAAGTGGATTTGTACTTGAATAACAAACTAGTCAGCAGCAGCATGGATCCCTACCCTTACCGAGCGTACCTGGAAAATTTATTGACGTACGTAAAAGATGCCAAGAACACTCATCTGGATGTTTGCGTGGTATGGAAGCCTGACACAGCAGGCGAGGACAAGTTTAACTGACGATCGTCACAATGTGGGCTTTAACGACCATCGGAAAAAATCCTGCAAGGGTGTAGTTTAGAACTGATGGATCGTTTGCATTTGGACATGTGGTTGCAAGACAAGTATTTGCTAAACGGAGTGGATATCCGTTTGAGACTGAATCGTAGCAGCACCGTTTTCCATTTGATAGCCAATGCCAACGAGTACAAAACCATCATCCAAGAAAGCAGACTCTATCCGATACGACAAGTAGAAGTGAAAACTTTCACCAGTGCCGCTGGACTCCGATCCAAGGTCGAAGATCATCTGTTCCAAGGACAGTTACCCAAACGTTTAATCGTTGGTATGGTCAGCTACGAAGCTCTCAACGGAGTCGTCACTGCCAATCCTTTCGAGTTTAAGCACTACAGCGTGTCCAAGATCGAAGTCAGTCCCGATGGCAAGACCTTGTGTACCAGACCGTACGAACCTAACTTTGCTCAGAAGAATTACTTGAGATCGTGCTTGTCCCTATACGAAGCCACGGGACAGCTAGGGACCAACACCAGCCACGGCATTTCGTATGACGATTATGCCGGGGGTTACTTTTGTGGGCCTTTGATTTCACTTCAGACCAAGGTAGCAACGAGGGAAATTTCCTCCCTATAAAATCTGGTCAACTGCGTGTAGAACTTCAGTTTGCAGAAGTTGTAACCGAGACGGTGAATGTCATCTTGTTTGCCGAATTCGACAACACTCTGGAAATCAACAGTTTGAAGGAAGTAATTCTAGACTCTTAGAAGCTATGGAAAACTCTTATCCCTCTTTGAATGGTAGAGAATCTGTGGAAATGGAATGGGAAGATATCTTGGAACCCACAGAAAGAGACAAAGACGAAGAGAAAATGGGCATGTCCAGATGGCAAGAACAAGAACAACATTTAGTCTCCTATTTTGCCAAACACCTAGCAGAAACCATTACATGGTTGACCAAGAAAGATTGCTATGGATGTCAAAACGATCATCCCAGTCAAATTAAACACGATAAATGTCTGATGATGAGTCAAGAAGAAAAATTGGACGGGTAGCTGGATAACGATTGGGGTCTCATCTCGGAAGAAGTAGTGTTGCATCAGTGGTATAAAGACTTGCGTGATCATTCTTCTCGATGGTTTTGTGATTTTGTGACAGTTATGGGTACCTCTTGTCTTTAGCTAGGAAACGTAGTTTACATTAATGGCCAAATGACCTCGATCAGTGGAAGTCTAACTTGACTTCACAACGTTGTCAACCTTGTCAAAACTTGGTCATTTGATATTGTATGAATTATTGTATTATGTGTTGGTTAACTGTTGGTTGATTAAAAATGTTATCTTTTGAAAAAAGTGTTGGTGATTTGTTTGAAAATAATTTTGTTTTCGCTATACATGCTCTTTGACTTCTCTCTATCCCTCACCATGGGATAAGCTATAGCATTCCAACCCAATAATCGTAGGGATATTTTAGCCGTATAAAGTGGGGCGGTCTCCAGTCTGACCATCCATTGTTGACTCGTCAACCTATTAAGATGTGTTCAAGACTAGCTAAGCTGAACGAAGCCCACGTGAATTTACATCGTGTTAGGCAAAACCTGATACCCAAGCCTGATGAGATTGAAAATGTCAGGATGTTAAAAGTGGCCCAAGACCTGATAGACGAGGTGTTAAAATATGAAATCAAGAAGTTGCAAGAAGAATGGACGAAGAAGTACAGACTTCAGAAACAGCAGAGAGAACGGCAGCAGCAACAACAACAGCAGGAGCCAGACAGAGATTTTGTGGACTGCCGTGTGGACACGAAAGAGTTCTCCTTCTCCTTCCAAAGAAGCAAACCCTATCCTGTTGGAAAGCCTGCAGCCAGACGGGGACGCAATCTTAGACGATAAGAGATTACCATAACCCCCAACAAAACAGCCATTTTCAGGGCTACACCAAACAATCTAGAATATATATACTATTCATTGCCAAAATATTTGTCTGTCTTTGTGTGTTGGTAGGTTAAAAAGTAGAAGTGTGCCTATAAACACATAGTTTCTCTGGCTTGTATGATAGTGTGTGTATGTCTGTGTGTGTGTGTGTGTGTGTGTGTGTGTGTGTTTGTAAGTAAAAGAAAATAGAAGTGTGCCTGTAAACACTTCGTTTCCCTGACTTGTAAGATAGGGTGTATTTTTTTGTATGTATGAGTGATAATAAAGTGTGTTTGTAGGAACAAAGTGAACGTGAGTGTTTCTTTTAGGTCCGCGTGTTCCATGTTATTGATGGTGTAGTGGGTATTGTTAGTTTGTGTGTAAGGGGTGTTTTCCTTCACGTCCGTGCTTCAGGTATATAAATCGTTGCGTTCGTCAGTCATGGCCAAGCAAGCAACACGAACTAATGGAGCTAGCGACGGAGCAATTTATTCCCGCCCAGGCACTGAATGCAATAAAGGGAGCTGGTCTTCTTGTTGCTTCAGGCTGGAGCCTGAGAGCACAGCAAAGTAGAACAACTTTGCTGCTGATTTGGGAGAACTAAGAAGAAAAAAGACAAAGGACCAGGAGTCGTCGCAGCGGGGAAAATTGGTGCCAACAGAGGGAGCATTCATTGCAGACTCAACAAGTGAACAAACCTCAGCAGGAGACTGTGCCAATTATACCAACTACTTCAACTCAAGTTGAAGAAACAGCTAAGGCCAGGCAAAAAATCGCTACTGCCCAGGCAAAACCGGACCACGCCCCGGTAAAACAAAAAGCACAGGAAACTTTTGCCAGTATAGTGGCCCATGTTCCTGCAGCAACAAAATCACCACCCCGGCAGAGGGTTCTATGTGAGAAGGAAACTACAGTGGAAACAGATCTATAAATGTCCTTCACTAGTGAAGAAGTGGAAGAAGAGACAGAAGAAGTAGAGGTAGAGGAAGAACATGTGAGAGGGATTTCTACGAGGGACCCCGACAGGAAAAAACTTCTGGAAATGAGACAAAATTGGCGATAGAGGATAAAGAAAAGGAACAAATTTCATCAGCGCAGTCAGATTCCTCGCATGGCAAATCCTGAATTCTTACAAACCTAGTCCAAACCAGTGTCACTTCGGGCTCAGGCTACTCGCGCAATATTACCCACATGCCTACCAAAACTACCCACTGATGGATCTGATCGATGCTGTGCAATACTTGAGGGCAATACACGACCTCAGTGAGTTTCCTGAACCAATCGGACATGACTCACGTACTGCGGAAAAAGTTCAAGAGGCAGAAGACTGCAGAGGGACCTTCAATTAATCTGCCAAAAAGCCCTTTTTAGGGCTACAAATTGCCTCTTTTATTTTAAGGAATTCCATTTTGGCCAGGAATCCCATTAGAACAATCTATGATTCTGATCTGATCCTTTTTTCCACCGTTCAAAATTCAAACCGAACGCCTAATATTGACTAAACTATTATATATCGTTCAGACGTATTAGTAATCGAAATCTGTTAGGGACTTAAATTTTTATGTACACTATATACTAGTAAGATTGGTTGATAGGTGATAGGCAAATTTTATTGACTTAATGGATTTGGCTAATCGCACAGGTGGCATATACATTATTGGCTTAGGAATTGTCCATTAGTACAACTGGACTGAATTTGAAATAAGTACGTACCGGCGTTTCGAAGCGTACACGGTGTCCATGGATTCGCTTTGCGCCGGGTGCTGAGACACCCTTTCCTCCTTTGCCTTACTCGGCCTCCTGTACATGGACGGAGTGCGGAACTATTTCCGCCCGTCCAAACACCAGGTGCCCGAATGAGACCAATGGCGACGGGCGTCTCTTACTACTTGGTTGACACCTGGCGGTAATAGACTGTAACCTTGATTGTGCTTGAGTGTGTGTTGAGTCAATTTCCACTCAAGCTGTAGCCCCTAGCTGGTGCTGTGGCGGAGTATCATGTGGGTGCATGGTTAAATATGCTGAAAGGGCGGACTGGAGACCCGTAATATGGGTGAAGAAAGATAGTCCGGAAATACCTGCATGTCAACGAGTCTCCTCTTAAACTGAGGTGTGTGCTGATAAGGTTAAAGTTTTTCCACTTTACCCTTCAGCATTCAAGTCAATTCACCAGCTAGTGTAGGACGTTTGGGACTTAACTGTACCACGTCCAATCGTAACATCTTAGGCTAATTAAGCAGCTCTCCTTGAGGGCATAAAAGCCTGGGGGATGAGGCTCTAATTCCTTCCCCCAGGAATAATTAAACAGTCCGCTGTGCTGACATAAACTAGTGGCGCATCCCAATTGTGCGCAAGCCACTTTAATTTAACATCATCATCATCATCAACATCATCATCATCAACATCATCATCATCATCATCATCATCATCATCATCAGTCATGGCCTACAGCAATGGAAGTCGAGTCCAAAGCAAAAACATCTAACTTCAGCACAAAGTTACAACAGAATGAAAACTCATCAATAGAAGATCAACAGGAGAAAGGGAGAAAAAAGAAGACCAAACATCGACTTTCAATTACTTAGTTATATGAGGATCTTCCTTTGGCTATCGAAGTCCTCTTTTGA
Organism: Megalonaias nervosa; assembly: GCA_016617855.1. Classification (NCBI taxonomy): domain Eukaryota; kingdom Metazoa; phylum Mollusca; class Bivalvia; order Unionida; family Unionidae; genus Megalonaias; species Megalonaias nervosa. Next base: position 35,791 of record JAECUM010020088.1, read on the forward strand.
TAACAGCTCTATCCTCACAACCCTAATCCGATCCTTTGGATACCACTATCAAAATTAAAGACCTAAAGTAAACAAGGCGTGACACAAACATACATAGGGTGCCTGACACCCAGCTGATTGGTACTATTTTGAAAACCAAAAGTACACCATGTACACAAAATTCCAACTTTTGCTAAAAGTAGTACTGAAATTATACAACTAAATGAATTTGAACAATTACACGAGTTGCTTACACACTATTGGAGTAGGATTCCACTAGTTTAACTGGACTGGGTTTGATCATACGCGTTCTGCCTTTTCGGGACGTACCGCTTTCCGGTGGCGTTTTGAGCATCCCGCGGATCCTGTTCCTCCTTTCCTCGCCTGGACATGCCAAGAATTGAGACATGCGACAATCACATATAAAGCGGGGCTGTGGTCGCGCCGTTTCCACAGTCCCGACCAATTGAAAATCCTGACCATCAGGACTTAACTGGTCGCGAGAGCACCAAGTGCATAGGCGACCTTAATTCTTATCAGTCAGTCAGTCTGGCTACACATTCAGATTAAGTTGCGAGGAAGACGAGCTAGTGAGCGGATCGCAATGGAATCAGTTAACAGCACTGGCGTGGCGCGCAGGTTGCCAGCCAATGCAATTATTCCTACTTCAGCACTACGGGCAATTAGAGCCCTAGGTATGGCTCAAGCAGACAGCTGGAGCCTGAGAGCTGGAATGAAAAGAATAATTTTACTACTTGTATGGGATAAGAGTGAAGGGACGGACCAAGATATTGCTGACTCTGGGAATAATGGCGAACATAGACGGAACATTAATAGAAAGCGCAAAAAGAGGAGGAAAGCGGTCTTATTAAGGACAATGAACCACTCTACTGCGATAAATGGACCTCTACCGGAAAGTCAACAACCTCTAGTACCGATCAAGGTCACCTCCACTGAAACTCAGACAATACCAATAGGACGGCAGGTAAACAGCACAAGCGTAGAGATACAAACTGAATGCAGTATTCCTGTCGACTACGACGAGAATGAAGATGACGAACAAGCTGAAGAAGGAAAGGTGAGTGAGGCTGAAGAAAATACTGACGAAGAAGAAGAACAAAGCGAAACAGATACGCTGGTGAAACTCGGACTTACAGCTGCAATAGACGACATAAGAAAATCACAAAACTACGTCTGTGCTGTGTTACGTATATGTAATTAAATTGCTTGTGTGTTAGTTTTAAAATTCTTTTTTATTTTATTTTTTGTTTTATTACATTTTATTGTAATGATTATTGAAAGGATTCGAAATTCTTTTTCAGTAATCCGATATTTTCTTTTAGTAAATGTTGTTTATTTAAGACGTAAAACGTGTTACATGAGAATTATTTTTAGTTAACCTAGTTCGTCTTAGGTTGGGAAGTTTGTAAACAGGAAGGTAAAATGATTGGTCAGTATCAGGCCATACTCTGATTGCGTGATCACTATGTGTAAACAACGTTTTTTTATTATTGGTTCTTAAGTGGGGCTACACTGATGTACGTGATAGATTTCTTGTAGTAAGAGACCACATGACCCATCTCGCGAGACTTGAAATTATGTTTTTGGGGTTTAAATACGCATTCTTAATATTTTTCTGTCAGAGTCGTTTTAACAAGGTGTTTTCTTTATTTGTTGCCCAGATTGTTTGTTTTTCATCTGTTTTTTGGATTCAATAATTTATTCTCCTGGAAACTCAACAAGTTGACTTTCTTATAAAAAATTCTGAAAGATATTCATGGAAATTTATTCTGGAATTATTCGGAAACAAAGACTGTGATTCAATTGAGGAATTGTTGATATTCGCACATTGGACCACATCTGACGTCATCGCCTTCCATATTTGTATGTCGTCGAGATTCGAACCTGGATTCCAATAGATCTATTTAGTGATAAGACTCGTATTTTTCATTCTTAGGATTATATTTTGGATTATATTCACAAACCGTAAGACCTATTTACCAATTTTTATATTGTTTTCTAGGGAAATAAATTATTTTGTTAAAATATACAAAGCTTGTTGACTTCACTCATTTCTTCTGTTACATTTGTACGAGCCTACACGTAACAGGAGAAAATTGGGGGCTCGTCCGGGATATATGAATTTTGGTTAAATATTTCAGAAAATTGTTTTTTGAAATTTAAATTCCTCTCTTCTTTAAATCCCAAGTACTATTTTACATTTTTATTTGAAATCTTAAGTGAAAACAACAGGCTTTTATTCACAATGTCATCAAAAAGTGGAAACTTTTCTTTCTAATCCAACTCTGGCGCAGTTGGATAGTCTGAAACAAGATGAGTTGCTTGAACTTGCCAGAAAGCACGATCTTTCTGAAGCAAAATCTTCCTTAACAAAACAAGAAATTAAAAATATTTTGATCCAATATTTGGTGGGGAAAAATATTTTTGATAAAAGTTTTTGGCATCAGTCAGTAAGTCTATGACAGACACTGACATTAAAGCAATGGAATTAAAAATGAAATACAAAATGGAAGTAGAGTTAAGGAAGCTAGAGCTTCAGAAAGAGAAAGAACAAATGCAGTTGCAATTTGAAGAGAAACAATTGCAATTCCAGTTTGAAAAAGAGGAGAGAGAAAGAGAGAGAGAGAGAGAGAGAGAGAGAGAGAGAGAGAGAGAGAGAGAGAGAGAGAGAGAGAGAGAGAGAGAGAGAGAGGAGAGGAGAGGGAGAAAGATAAACCATTACAATTTGAAAAAGAGGAAAAAGAGAGACAGGAGAGGGAGAAAGATAAACAATTACAATTTGAAAAATAGGAGAAAGAGAGACAGGAGAGGGAGAAAGATAAACAATTACAATTTGAGAAAGAGGAGAGAGAGAGACAGATGCAATTACAAAGAGAGAACAATGAAAGGAAATTTCAACTTAGAATGAAAGAATCTGAGCTGGCAAGTGGCAAGCACGATTCCACTTCACATACAGATTCAAGTTTTGACATTACAAAAAATATCAGGTTAGTTCCCTCTTTTGGCGAAAAGGAAGTAGACAAATATTTCGTTTATTTTGAAAAAGTTGCTGAAAATTTGAAATGGCCAAGGGAGCATTGGGCTCAGTTATTGCAATGTATACTTCTCGGAAAAACCCGAAATATCTATGCATCCCTGTCAGTACAACAGAGTTCTGATTATGATTTGGTTAAGGAGTGCATCTTAAGGGGTTATGCGTTAGTCCCTGAGGCTTATCGGCAAAAATTCAGAAACTATAAAAAAGATGCTGCACAGACTTATGTTGAATTTGCTAGAGAAAAAGAGCAGTTATTCGAGAGATGGTGCTTAGCCCAGAAAGTTGAACATGATTATGAAAATGTCAAACAACTTTTGTTACTTGAAGAGTTTAAGAACTGTGTCCCTAGTGACATTAAGAATCATCCTGAAGAGCACAAGATTGAAACCTTGGAAAATGCTGCTCGTGCTGCTGATAAGTACTCCTTAACTCATAAAGTTCCTTTTGCAAGCAAAACGTTCACTCAGCAGCCTACTGGTAGAAAGGTATTTCAGCCTAATATGACTCCTCCTAAAATTTAATCTGGCACAACTTCTAAAAATCAAGCTTCTGATAAACTTGATTCAAAATCTTTGTCTCTGCCTACGTGTACCTATTGCAAGAAAAAAGGACACGCCATTTCTGATTCCTTCAAGTTGAAATATAGGCATCAGAATCAAGATAGACCTATCCCAAATGCTCTTATTTCTAAGAGGTCAAGGTCACGGTCATGTATTGAAAGCAATACATTTGTTTGGTCAAATAAACCCCAGTCTAATTTTATTATGGAGAATTATGAAACATTCATGTCGAAGGGTTCTATATCACTCTTGGGTGATTCGGCCAATCCTATCCCTATTAAAATTTTAAGGGATACAGGAGCTTCTCAGAGTCTTTTAGTGTCAGGTATTTTGCCTTCTTGTGAGAAGTCCTGTTCAAATGAGAGTGTTCTCATTCAGGGAGTAGAGTGTGGCTTTGTTAATGTTCCTCGCCATTCTGTAAATTTGTCATCAGACTTAGTTTCAGGACCTGTGACAGTCAGTATAG